>OZ022498.1:54558158-54691865 GCA_963989385.1 Ctena decussata | reverse complement strand
TCTGCTCCATATCTGTATAACCCTGCCCTGGCCTGCTCCAGAATTTGAATAACCTTGTACCTTTTAGAATATTGATGATCATGCTGTGATATCTTATCAGTGTTCCTAACTTTCTCTGACTCTGACCCCTACACATTCCCACGCCCCCCCCCCCCCCTGTCCCCAAAAAAAAATAATAATTTTTTCTCCAGATTTGGATTCTTTGTCCAAATTCACTTACATGTACTAGAGAGCTCAAAATTAGGTTTGTAGGGCTTGTACTTTAGAATTTATTCACACCGTTTGAAAGTTGAATGTATTGTGTGCTATACATTTGTGTATATGGTGGCTGTTTTAGATATTACCTCTTTTTAGCAGTCAAGCATACTGTTTTAGTCTGAGTGTTAGATAATCATGCATCTGTTAACAGATAATGTCAATCAGAAGCATAAAAGAATGACAATATATTACTAAGATATGCTTTGAAGCACCCTTTTTATCAAGGCCCATGGGGGTCTTCGGTCGGGGGATTTGCCATCTCCTGTGATGGCTATTTTTTAATTTTGTTGTGTGAGCGTGTGTTTTTATATGCACTGGGAGGGGGGGGGGGGGGGGTAGTATTAGGGGAGTGGAGTGGGGCAATTAGCAGAGAGTACATCCTCTTAGGAAGAGCTGTCACTAAACAGTACAGGTCACCTAACAAAAGTTAATGACACTGAAGTTTACCGACTTTCAAATGCCTTTCAGTATCATATGTTCTTATGAGTCCAGAAATAAATGACGTCCTCAGGAAAGTCAGTTATTGTCCCCCGCCTTTTCGAAGAAAAGCGGAGGGACATAGTTTTCGGCATTCCGTCCTTCCGTCCGTCCGTCCTTCCGTCCGTCCGTCTTTCCGTCCTTCCGTCCTTATTTCCGTCCTTCCGGCCCCCTAATGTAGTAGGTACCTTGTGTGCGCAACTCCTCCTACAGTTTTATGCCGATTCTTTCGAAACTTTACAGATGTTTTTGTCATGGTCTGAAGATACGCATGTGGTTTGGATATAATCCTGAGATTATTTTTTGTTACTTTTTTCCACAAGTTGAACTTAGTAATTTTTTAGGCGTTTTTACTATCAAAGTGACTAGGTAGTAGGTACCTTGTGTGCGCAACTCCTCCAACAGTTTAATGCCGATGCCTTTGAAACTTCACAGGTGTTTTGGTCATGGTCTGAAGATACGCATGTGGTTTGGATATAATCCTGACATTATTTTTTGTCACTTTTTCCACAAGTTGAACTTTGTAATTTTTTAGGCATTTTTGCTATCACAGTGTCTAGATAGTGGGTACCTTGTGTGCGCAACTCCTCATGCAGTTTTATGCCGATTCCTGTGAAACTTTACAGGTGTTTTTGTCATGGTCTGAAGATACCCATGTGGTTTGGATATAATCCTGAGATTATTTTTTGTTACTTTTTCCACAAGTTGAACTTAGTAAATTTTTAGGCATTTTTACTATCAAAGTGACTAGGTAGTAGGTACCTTGTGTGCGCAACTCCTCCAACAGTTTTATGCCGATGCCTTTGAAACTTCACAGGTGTTTTGGTCATGGTCTGAAGATACGCATGTGGTTTGGATATAATCCTGAGATTATTTTTTGTTACTTTTTCCACAAGTTGAACTTAGTAATTTTTTAGGCGTTTTTGCTATCACAGTGACTAGATAGTGGGTACCTTGTGTGCGCAACTCCTCATACAGTTTTATGCCGATTCCTTTGAAACTTCACAGGTGTTTTGGTCATGGTCTGAAGATACGCATGTGGTTTGGATATAATCCTCACATTATTTTTTATTACTTTTTTCGCAAATTGAACTTAGCCATTTTCATACATTTTTACTATCAAAGTGAATAGATAGTGGGTAGCTTGTGTGTGCAACTCCTCCTACAGTTTTATGCCGATTCCTTTGAAACTTGACAGGTGTTTTGATCATGGTCTGAAGATATGCATTTGGTTTGGATATAATCCTCACATTATTTTTTTTATTACTTTTTTCACATTTTTAACTTAGCCGCTTTTCCAGCTCAAACACTTTAGTGTTTATACAGTGGAGACCTAGTTTCCAAGGCGGGGGACATAAATTCATCGAATTTGCTTGTTTCTTTTTTTTTTTTTTTCGTTTTTAAAAAATGTCAGCCGGTCTATAATTGATCCCTAAAATTAAACATATTTTAGTTTTTTTTTTTTGTTGTTGTTTTTTATCCCCCGACCGAAAGGTTCGGGGGGATATAGCGATGAGCCTGGCGTCCGTCCGTCCGTCCGTAAACACTTTTTTGTCCGCTCTATATCTTGAATACCCTTTGGAATATTTTCATGATACTTCACAGTTATGTAGAACAGGTCATGACGATGTGTCGCGTACAAGAATGGTAACTCTTGCTATTGTACTTTTTGAATTATCTCCCCTTTGGTGATTTTTTGGCAGATTCGTGTCCGCTCTGTAACTTGAATACCCTTTGGAATATTTTCATGATACTTCACAGAAATGTAGAACAGATCATGACGATGTGTAGCGTACAAGAATGACAACTCTTGCTTTTTTACTTTTTGAGTTATTTCCCCTTGATAGTTTTAGGTGTGATTTTTTGGCAGATTCGTGTCCGCTCTGTAACTTGAATACCCTTTGGAATATTTTCATGATACTTCACAGATATGTAGAACTGGTCATGACGGTGTGTCGCGAACAAGAATGACAACTCTTGCTTTCTTACTTTTTGAGTTATTTCCCCTTGATCATTTTAGGTATGATTTCGTGTCCGCTCTATAACTTGAATACCTTTTGGAATATTTTCGTGATACTTCACAGATATGTAGAACAGGTCATGACGATGTGTCGCGAACAAGAATGACAACTCTTGCTTTCTTACTTTTTGAGTTATTTCCCCTTGATAGTTTTAGTAGTGATTCTTTGGCAGATTCGTGTCCGCTCTATAACTTGAATACCCTTTGGAATATTCTCATGATACTTCACAGATATGTAGAACAGGTCATGACGGTGTGTCGCGAACAAGAATGACAACTCTTGCTTTCTTACTTTTTGAGTTATTTCCCCTTGATCATTTTAGGTGTGATTTCATGTCCGCTCTATAACTTGAATACCTTTTGGAATATTTTCATGATACTTCACAGATATGTAGAACAGGTCATGACGATGTGTCGCGAACAAGAAAGACAACTCCTGCTTTCTTACTTTTTGAGTTATTACCCCTTGATGGTTTTAGGTGTGATTTCGTGTCCGCTCTATAACTTGAATACCTTTTGGAATATTTTCATGATACTTCACAGATATGTAGAACAGGTCATGATGATGTGTCGCGAACAAGAATGACAACTCTTGCTTTCTTACTTTTGGAGTTATTTCCCTTTGATGATTTTAGGTGTCTGCCCCATAGCTTGGATACCTTTTGAAATATTTTCGTGATACTTCACAGATATGCAGAACAGGTCATGACAATTTGTCTCATTCATGAGTGATAACTCTTGCTTTTAGACCTAGTGAATTATTTCCCTTTGGTAGTTTGAGCTGCTGTTTGAGTCTCCTGGGTCTGCTCCATAACTGTATAACCCTGGCCAGCTCCAGAATTTGAATAACCGTGAACCTTTTAGAATATTGATGATCATGCTGTGATATCTTATCAGTGTTCCTAACTCTCTCTTACTCCTCCACATTCCCGTGCCCCCTCCCGCACCCCCCCCCCCCCTCCAAAAAAAAAAATTTTTTGTTTTCCAGATTTGAATTCTTTGTCCAAATTCACTTACTAGAGAGCTCAAAATTAGGTTTGTAGGGCTTGCACTTTAGAAGTTATTCACACATTTTGAAAGTTGAATGTATCGTATGCTATACATTTGTGTATATGGTGGCTGTTTGAGATATTACCTCTTTTTAGCAGTCAAGCATACTGTTTTAGTCTGAGTGTTAGATAATCATGCATCTGTTAACAGTTAATGTCAATCAGAAGCATAAAAGAACGACAATATATTACTAATATGTGTTTTGAAGTGCACCCTTTTTACCAAGGCCCATAGGGGTCTTCGGTCGGGGGATTTGCCATCAGCTCTGATGGCTATTTTTATCACATTAATGAATTACAAAATTTAACACTTAAGTAAATATTTGGTTTCCTGGACTGAACGAAACGGGGTGGGTAGTGAATGGGGTGGGATCCTATAGACTACTACTGTTGCGTTTTTTTATTTCTTCATATATTATTATTATTATTATTATTATCATGTACTTATGCTATATCGCAATTATAAGATCTACTATTCAAATAACTAACTAAACGTATCGGTATTAAAAGTAAGCACAGCCTATTATGTCCCGTTCAATGTATCCTGTTCTTTATTCCGTTATAAATGATTATTTTCTTCTTTCTGACGATCGGTAGCATTTTGTTTGCTTATGGAGATTAAGTTTCTTTAATATAGAGTGTTTCAGGCTTGCCTCGGCAATATATGCGTCTTAAAAGTAAATTTTTTACATCTATTTATATTATAAAGCTTATAGCGTAACGGTGTGTTTTCACCGTCGCCATGCGTAACCAAGCAAACCACGTGACCGTAAAACCGGAAGCGCGGTTTCCCGAATTAAAATTGCAGCTAAACTTATTTTGGCGAGTAAATATGCACTTAGGACGCTTTGGAGGTCTAAGCCTGCCCAGCGACATGACCATAGCTGTTTACCGTGGACGTAAAGCAACAAATCAATCAATCAAACCCAAGGGTCTGTGGTTTTCTAAAGGCTATTTTTGATAATTTCTACAGAACATCACTCAACAATTATTACTCAACAATTCACTGCTGTAGCTGAACTATTTCGATTCTAACACTCAAAAACGTTGAAAAAGTGTTCTTTTCATTCAAATTCTCCCAACCTTCCTGCCGGCGTGTTCATGCTCCCGCTCATATTCTTAACTGTATCTAAGATATATGTACGATTTTGTGGCGATCTTAGAAAGAAAAAGAGACATTACACCATCTAACGTATCAAAACGTCACAAAATTACGTCAGTATTGCCAATGACATCAAGAATTAGACTCACACGCTCCGAAACAGTGAATTGTTGCAGAATAGAACACAGAAACTTTACATTGCTTCTATAGGCGCACTGTGTTAGAATTTCAGATATAATATTCTCTAAGTATTTTGCTTTCAGTTGGTTGCCCAAACATTTGTCCACAGAAAAGTTTTCAACGTTTTAGTTTCCTGATTTCATGTCAGAATTACCTTGCATGACTAGTAAACAATAGCAACTGAGACTAGGCTTTTACTACGCAGGCATAGTACTGTTATATTTGTTTCTTTTAATTCATGAGAACCCCTACAATTCAGAAACATCTAAGGCCGCGTTTACACGAGCAAAGTTTCTATGTCACAGAAACTTTAACAAAGAAGGTATGACAAACATTTTGCGTTTACACGGAGCAAATTATTTGTTAAAGAAAATGTGCCATAGAATCTTTGTCACATAAACTTTGGCAATTCATCATCAAAGTTACCTGCAGCAATGAAACAAAATCTTTGTCACATTTTCCACGCTTATAGCAAAGTTCTTTGTTACATAATCTTTAGCAAAGTACTCTGTTTACAGGGACAAATTTAATTTATCTAAGTAACTTTACCATATATATTTGTCAAAGAAACATTGTCATATTTTGGCATTTACACAAGCAAATTTTTCTGTGGCAAACCTACTTTGTCATAGAAACTTTGCTCGTGTAAACGCGGCCTCAATCAAACCCGAACAAACTTCCATCTTAAAATGTACAAAATGTTAAATTACCGCCCTTTGAATCAAAACAATAGGAAATTTGATTATCGAATTATGGCCTTACTACTCTGCTTTTCTGGGCATGTAACAATTATCTTTGCAAGATTCTTTAATAAATAAGAATGCAATCAGTTTATTGCAAAATTGTGACAGGCATACAGTTTTGAAATGTCTATGGCAATGCCACTTCAAATTTAGAAAGTCTGGCTTATCTGCCTAAACGTTAAAATTTAGAAGTTCTAGATTATCGTTAAATCTGTCTTGAATGCCGATTTTCTTCAGTATGTAGAACATTTGGAACCCCAAAACTGTTAATAAGAGGAACAGATGGGAAAATGAGAGTAAAACTATAAGAAAAATGCAAGTTTGTTTCGTGAGAAATCTCGGAAAATTAGAAAATCGGAAATTCTCTACATGACCAAACCATCTCCCTATTACCAGCATTTTGTCTTTATCATATTGATGATCTGATGTATTTGATATATATCCTTGTTAGAATGTTGTTTGTTTTGTTAATTTTTGCAGATATATATAGATTATTAGTTCGCCTGAACGAAGTTCAGGAAGAGCTATTGTACTGCCCCTGGCGTTGGCAGCGGCGGCGGTGTTAGCAAAATGTTAAAGTTTTACGTTAAAGTTTTTTAGGTGATGGGCAAGGCGCTGTCAGGCGAGCTATCCTGTCCAGGTGACAGGTCTTATTATTGCTTTGAAATAAACCTTGTTGAAGTTGAACTTCTGAAGTATGGTCTAAAAATATATGTAAGATGTTCATTAGTAAATAAATTAGACTTTTGCAGACAGTACATTAAAAAGTTGTTGAAGTGACAGCTTACCACAGAGAATGCCGGAACAGGGAGCCTTTCGACAAGTGGATGAGAAGCATGTCTCTGCAGAGGTGGATCTGATGGTGTGGTCTCCCAAGTTTGACCTGGTGGCACTGTCAAATGTTCAAGGGGAGGTAAATCATTGACATAGAAAATGCAGTATGCCAGGCTCTAGACCACAGGGGCTTGTATCATACTCTTTATCAGGCAAGAAACTTAGTTTAGTATTATTAATAGGGCTGGGACGAGTAGAGATTACCTACCATAGCATTTTCAGCATGTCCACAGTTAGAACATGTGCGTTTAGCTCAAATAATAAGTAAGGTATATGTCACTTGCTTAGTATGCATGGGATGGGCACGAAAAAGTAGAAATCTCTCTGTTACCGTATAATATATAAAACTGTTTGGGAATTATGATGCCAATTTATACAAGACAGTCACACAAAACTTTGCTCTATTTCCTTAAATATGTACCCAGGTAATTGGTCTACCCGACCTGGACTCGGGTACCCGGGTACTTGTCCCAGCCCTAATCATTACACAAACCAAAACTGTGACGTAAACCTGGAAAAGAGTGAAACAAGCCCCTGTGCTTTAGATAAGATGGGTATTGATGATATTAGTATGGTAATTTTTAGCTCCCCTGAACGAAAATTCAGGAAGAGCTATTGTTGTCACCCTGGCGTCGCCATCCGCATTGGATGTTTTGGTGAAAGGTTTTTAAAGACCTATATCTCCTTAACCCATGAATGGATTCCTTAGATGCTTAAACTGCAGATAGATATTGGTCCAAAGTTTAACAGGGTACCACTCCCACCCCACTCGGTGACCTTGGTGTCAAGGTTATGGACTAAAAATAGAAAATTGGGATTTTTTTTTTTGACTGGATGTTAAAGCCCAATATCTCCTTACCCCATGGATGGATTTCTTTGATACTTGCACTGTAGTTAGATATTGGTCCAAAGTTTTCCAAGGTACTACCCCCTCAGTGACCTTGATGTCAAGGTCATGGACTTAGAAAATTGTCCTTTTATTGATTTGATGTTTTGGTTAAAGTTTTTAGCTCACCTGAGCCAACGGCTCCGGGGGAGCTTATAGGATGGTAAGGCTCCGTTGTCCGTCGTCCGTCCGTCTGTCCACAATTTCAAACGACTTCTCCTCTGAAACCGCTGGGCCAATTGTAACCAAATTTCATATGTAGCCTCTAGGGGACTTAGGAACGAAAAGTTGTTCAAACGGTCCTGGTCACATGACCAACATTGCCACCACGCCCATATATGGTAAAAACCTATAAAAATCTTCTTCTCCAGAACCAATGGGCTGATGGCCCTGAAACTTGGTATGTAGCATCGGGTACGCGAGTACTACCAAGATTGTTCAAATTATGACCTTGGGTTGACCTTGACCTTTTTTACGGCAAGGTCAAATTTGCTTTCTGGTGCTTTTATATGGGAAAATGCTAGAACATAAGATTTCTTGGAAACTGTTGAAGATTTTGACCTCAAAATTGATATATACAGTCAGCTTAATGAGTACATGAAAATTTATGCGTACAAGAGGTCAAGGTCATTCTTTGACCTTTGACCCTGGTCTCTCTTATTGCGACAATTTCACACATCTCCTCAAAAGCCACTGGGCCAAATGTGACCAAATTTCATGTAGAAGGCTCTAGGAGGCAAGGGAATGAAAATTTGTTCAAACGGACCTAGTCACATGACCAACATGGCCGCCATGCCCATATATGGTAAAAAGCTTTAAAAATCTTCTCCTCATGAACCAATAGGCCGATGGCCTTGAAACTTGGTATGTAGCATTGGGTACACAAGTACTACTAAGATTGTTCAAATTATGACCTTGGGTTGACCTTGACCTTTTTTACAGCAAGGTCAAATTTGCTTTCTGGTGCTTTTATATGGGAAAATGCTAGAACATAAGATTTCTCGGAAACTGTTGAAGATTTTGACCTGAAAATTGGTTCATACAGTCATCTTAATGAGTACATGAAAATTTATGCGTACAAGAGGTCAAGGTCATTCTTTGACCCTGGTCTCTCATGTTGCGACAATTTCACACATCTCCTCAAAAGCCATAGGGCAAATTGTAAATAAATTTCATGTAGAGGCTCTAGGGGACTTAGGAACGAAAAGTTGTTCAAACGGTCCTGGTCACATGACCAACATGGCCACCATGCCCATATATGGTAATAACCTTTTAAAATCCTCATCTCCAGAACCAATGGGCCAGTGGCCTTGAAACTTGGTATGTAGCATCGGGTACGCAAGTACTACCAAGATTGCTCAAATTATGACCTTGGGTTGACCTTGACCTTTTGTACGGCAAGGTCAGTTTGCTTTCTGGTGCTTTTTGTATTGGAAAATGCTAGAATATAATGATTTCATGGAAACTGTCGAAGATTTTGACCTGGAAAGTGGTATATACAGTCATCTTAATAAGTACATGAAAATGTACACGTACAACAGGTCAAGGTCATTCTTTGACCTTTGACCATGGTTTCTCTTATTACCTCTCCTCAAAAGCCATTCTTTGACCCTGGTCTCTCATGTTGCGACAATTTCACACATCTCCTCAAAAGCCATAGGGCAAATTGTAAATAAATTTCATGTAGAGGCTCTAGGGGGCAAGGGAAAGAAAATTTGTTCAAACGGCCCTAGTCAAACGAAAATTTATTCAAGCGGTCTAGGTCAGATGACCTACATGGCCACCATACTCAGGTGAGCGATTCAGGGCCTCATGGCCCTCTTGTTTTAAAGACCCATGTCTCCTGAACCCATGGATGGATTCTTTTGATATTTGCACTGAAGTTAGATATTATTCCAAAGTTTTACAGAGTACTTCCCCAACCCTGCTTAGTGACCCTGATGTCAAGGTCATGAACTTAGGAAATTTTGGTCTTTATTAAAGTTTTCTAATTGCATACCGATTCATAATGCTTGGCATAGATTTAGTTTACACTTGAACTGATGTTAGACACCTTTTTTAGCTTTAAAAAAACTCTGTATACTTAACCCACTGGATGACCTTGAAGTCAATATCATCAATTTAGAATTTTGTCTTAAAGATTTCGGTAAAAGTTTTATATTTATGAAGACATAATTTCACAGTGTCACGATGGACTCAGCTTGGACTGATGTTAGATAATGGTGCAGGGTTTTGATACATCCTGCCTCCCCATACCCCTCAGTTCTTTGACCTCAAGTTCATGGACTTTGAAATTTCATGGATTTTTTTATTTTCATTTTATTTTAAGACTTATTTCTGAGATAGCTTTTGTTTATAAATGTGTTGTCATTATGGACATGCTTGCCTGAAGTTTTATGTATAGCAAATCCACACCACCATAGGGACTGTGTGATGGGCAAACACCAATTCAGGCGAGCTATGCTGTCAGGCGACAGCTCTTATTGTTCAAGCTCCATATTGAAAGTCACATGTTGAGAGCAGTTAAGACTGCCTCATTAGAGGTCAAAACAGGTTTTCATGGAGAAGTAAGAAAAATCATTCGAGAAGTGCATGTACCCTAATGTGTTTAAAATATTGGGACACCTAAAAACCATTATTTTTCCAATTTGGAACAAATGGAAAATTAATGGCTTTAAGTGTCCCAATACTTAAGCACTATAAGGTATCACCAAAACTTCTGGTTCATCAGGGTTCTGATGTATACTGGGATTCCATAATATTGTAATGAAAGCTAGAAAGAAATATGAAGAGCTGGACTTATTAAATAGAATTTAGTTATTATCCTTTGGTCATTCCTTATTCTCTCTGCAGTGTGGAAAATCTTATCTTTCTGTCATCTGTTTACAAACAAGAAGTGATAAGCCACCATTGTGTTGCCAGCCTAAGCCAATGGAGAGGTGTATTTATAAAACAGCAACTATAAAAAGCATGTAGAATCAAAATTCTGAAATTTTAATGCAGCAGTAACTTTGGTGTTCATGAATATTTTAAGTCTATTTGTACAACTTCTATCATATTTTATTCAAATCTATACAGAAACTTTTATAATAAATGGTTTACAAATTGGTTTTCCATAAATTTGACTACTAGCCGGCCGAAGGGGCAGTAAAGGCAGTAAATAATTCCTTGGTTAATAAACTACCATCACTTTTGACGGGGGAGTTCAAAATTCAAACTTAAAGTTGCACCCATTACATGGCTAAATTACTTGATCGAAATAACTGAAGTGCAACTACCCCAAAGGTACCTGAAAAGGTCCCTACCAGTAACGGCGTCCATCCCCACGTAGGTGTAAGGGCAGAATAAGGGACCTCCACCCGGAACCCAATTACTAGGGCACGGGGGAGGGGAAAAATATAAGGTTCCCAAGTAATATGGGACCCCTACAGGTTTCATGAAACCTAAGTAAACATCTTTGCATAAGGACTGACCGACTGAGAAATTACAGACCGAAAGACATTGGACGGACACTCGGCGCCAAGTGCGTGCAACTATGGTTACATACCGCTGAGCCACTTGGGGAACGTCGTTAGGAGAATTGAACTGAACTGAACTGAACTACCATCAATCAAATATTTGATTTCAAGCTCTAACAGTTATGTACATGTATGAGGGGTATAAAATAATATTTGGACTTTTGCTGTGGTGGTAAAGGTAATGTAGTTACTGTATTTTTGCTCATATCACAGAAAAGATTTATCTTTTGGCTACATTATGTGAAATTTTGAGGAAATTTCAATAAAAAATAAATATTTTCTTTCAGTTCCTATAAGGTAGGTACAGCAACAGCATAGCACCACATTAATGATGTAAGACGTTTTGTCCTATTTTAATATTGCAGTGGTTCTTTTTTTTCTCCCGTTTTCACAAACTAAAATTCTCTTTGCAGGTTTTTCATGAATTTGACTAATTTTAGACATAAATGCATGCCATACAATCATTTTGAAGAATATGAAAGCATACTTTCCTCATATTTATTGGTTCATAAATCCGAGCTGAACTTTTGCTTTCAATAGCATGCTATCGTTCATTACTTTTGTGGTGTATGTCTAAATGCAGGTCAGCAGCCCTATAATGAGTGCCAACATCAGATGAAACTAACATACAAGGATCAGAAAACATTAAATTTGAAAGTTTAAAATGGTTCTTTGATTTTGCTCTCATTTTTTTTATGATTAAATACAAAATCTGGTACTTGCATATAATACCGGGTATAATCTTTGACATCATTTTATCGCCCTTTTATGACCCACATACCATATTTTTCCCTGCCTATGCAAGCATAACACTTATTGACGGTACTAATTCCTTGACATTGAAAAACAGATACCATAATGAAATAGCATGCCAAATGTCAAGCATTTTACTCTTCTGCAAATATTAGACATTGTTAAAGATAAAGTCTATTCGAAATAATACGTCAACTTTTTATCCTGCTCCGCAGTACCGTCATAAGGTTACTATGACGACCCATACAGAGTACTTCCCGATGTTTGACCGGTAAATTAAATACATCGCTGGATAAAGGAAAGATGATTCTGTATTTACTGCAAGTTTAATGGGTTTACTATTGATAATAAAATTTCTACAGCAAAAGTCCACAATTTTTTTTATCATCCCTCATACTAAAATTTCTACAGCAAAAGTCCGCATATTTTTTTATCATCCCTCATACAAATTATTTCAAAAACATATGTTTATACCACAGGCTCATTAAGAAACTTTATGCGCTGTGATTTATTTATTACATATATGCAATTTTTTTGTCTTAATGTCTACCCATGCTTTCCAGCAAAACTTTAGATTGATAAATTTTTATAATTATGTGATTTGTTGTTTTCAAAAAAAAGCTTGGGATACCTGATGTGAGATGTCACAGAAAAACTGAAATCATGGCAAATATTTTAGTGAGCTATAAGGCTTCTTTGGCTGGGGGATAGAACCACATTTAAAGAAAGTTTATACTTGGCAGGAATCAAAACAGTTCTCCAAACTTTCTCTACAGCACAAAAGTTTAAACTTGTGGTTGATGAAATAATTTTGTCAATACCCAATAAGTAGTAAGTTAAATGACATATCACAAGAAAAGTGTTTGCTGTGATGTTATGGAACCCTTGATATTATGAGAAACAACTTTATCATAAAAAATCTAAAAATTTGGACACCTGAAATAATTATACTGCAGTAATGTGTGCAAAGGATGCAAATGGACCAGCAAACAGTGTAGACCCTGATCAGACTGCTCCTTGAGGAGCAGTCTGATCTGGGGCTAGACTGTTTGCTAAGACCTGTCTGTCCCAATACTTAGAATTTTTATGGTTTGTGTGTTTTCTGTTAACAAAATCATGGGTAGGAAACTTCTTTTTCAGAGCTAGTGGCTCTGAATACAGACCAGCAAATGTTATTTTGTTCTTTCTGAATATGTGTGGCTCCGACCATATCAGTGGCAAACCAGGTTGTCGCAAAAAATCTATTTTTTGGGTATATGAATTATCTTAGTAAAGAAGACTGTAGTGCAATTATCTGGCCCTAATCTAAGGTACATTGTTAAGGTGGTGATTTGTGGTATATACAAAAATCTCAATAAAACCATAAAAAATTATCGAATCTCCCTGAAAGTTACCAGACTTCTTATTTTTATCCCCCGACCGAAAGGTTCGGGGGATATAGCGTCGGGGGATATAGCGATGAGCCTGGCGTCCGTCCGTCCGTCCGTCCGTCCGTCCGTCTGTCCGTCCGTCCGTCCGTCCGTCCGTCCGTAAACACTTTCTTGTCCGCTCTGTATCTTGAATACCCTTCGAATATTTTCATGATACTTCACAGTTATGTAGAACAGGTCATGACGATGTGTCACGTACAAGAATGGTAACTCTTGCTATTGTATTTTTTTAATTATCTCCCCTTTGGTGATTTTTTGTCAGATTCGTGTCCGCTCTGTAACTTGAATACCCTTTGGAATATATTCATGATACTTCACAGAAATGTAGAACAGGTCATGACGATGTGTCGCGAACAAGAATGACAACTCTTGCTTTCTTACTTTTTGAGTTATTTCCCCTTGATAGTTTGAGGTGTGATTTTTTGGCAGATTCATGTCCGCTCTATAACTAGAATACACTTTGGAACATTCTCATGATACTTCACAGATATGTAGAACAGGTCATGATGGTGTGTCGGGAACAAGAATGACAACTCTTGCTTTCTTACTTTTTGAGTTATTTCCCCTTGATCATTTTAGGTATGATTTCGTGTCCGCTCTATAACTTGAATACCTTTTGGAATATTTTCGTGATACTTCACAGATATGTAGAACAGATCATGACGATGTGTGGCGAACAAGAATGACAACTCCTGCTTTCTTACTTTTTGAGTTACTTCCCCTTGATGGTTTTAGGCGTGATTTCATGTTTGCTCTATAACTTGAATACCTTTTGGAATATATTCATGATACTTCACAGATATGTAGAACAGGTCATGATGATTTGTCGCGAACAAGAATGACAACTCTTGCTTTCTTACTTTTGGAGTTATTTCCCTTTGATGATTTTAGGTGTCCGCTCCATAGCTTGAATACCTTTTGAAATATTTTCATGATACTTCACAGATATGCAGAACAGGTCATGACAATTTGTCTCATACATGAATGATAACTCTTGCTTTTATACTCATTGAGTTATTTCCCTTTGGTAGTTTGAGCTGCTGTTTAGTCTCTGCTCCATATCTGTATAACCCAGGCCAGCTCCAGAATTTGAATAACCATGTACCTTTTAGAATATTGATGATCATGCTGTGATATCTTATCAGTGTTCCGAATTCTCTCTGACCCCCCCCCCCCCCCCCCCCCCGCCCCCCCCCCCCCCCCCAAAAAAAAAAATCCAGATTTGGATTCTTTGTCCAAATTCACTTACTAGAGAGGTCAAAATTAGGTTTGTAGGGCTTGTACTTTAGAAGTTATTCACACATTTTGAAAGTTGAATGTATCGTATGCTATACATTTGTGTATATGGTGGCTGTTTGAGATATTACCTCTTTTTAGCAGTCAAGCATACTGTTTTAGTCTGAGTGTTAGATAATCATGCATCTGTTAACAGTTAATGTCAATCAGAAGCATAAAAGAATGACAATATATTACTAATATGTGTTTTGAAGTGCACCCTTTTTACCAAGGCCCATGGGGGTCTTCGGTCGGGGGATTTGCCATCTCCTCTGATGGCTATTTTTTGACTTAGTGCATTGTAAGCCTATGGAACCTTGTTAGCAAATTATTTCAAGAACCCCTGATGCTAGGATCATGATTTTTTGCAGGAGGGCATTGCCTATGAAGTAGATGAACTGATTAACTTTTGAAAAAATATCGTGAATTTTTTACCGAGTTATGCCCTTTTTTCAACTTAGCGCATTGTAAGCCTATGGAACCTTGTTAGCAAAATATCTGGAGAACTCCTGATGCTAGGATCATGATATTTTGCAAGAAGACATTGCCTATGAAGTAGATGAACTGATTAACTTTTGAAAAAATATCGTGAATTTTTGACCGAGTTATGCCCCTTTTTCAACTTAGTGCATTGTCAGCCTATGGAACCTTGTTAGCAAAATATTTCAAGAACCCCTGATGCTAGGATCATGATTTTTATCCCCCGACCGAAAGGTTCGGGGGATATAGCGATGAGCCTGGCGTCCTTCCGTCCGTCCGTCTGTCCGTCCGTCCGTCCGTCCGTCCGTCCGTAAACACTTTCTTGTCCGCTCTGTATCTTGAATACCCTTCGAATATTTTCATGATACTTCACAGTTATGTAGAACAGGTCATGGCGATGTGTCGCGTACAAGAATGGTAACTCTTGCTATTGTGCTTTTTGAATTATCTCCCCTTTGGTGATTTTTTGGCAGATTTGTGTCCGCTCTGTAACTTGAATACCCTTTGGAATATTTTCATGATACTTCACAGATATGTAGAACAGGTCATGACGATGTGTCGCGAACAAGAATGACAACTCTTGCTTTCTTACTTTTTGAGTTATTTCCCCTTGATAGTTTTAGGTGTGATTTTTTGGCAGATTCGTGTCTGCTCTATAACTAGAATACACTTTGGAACATTCTCATGATACTTCACAGATATGTAGAACAGGTCATGATGGTGTGTCGCGAACAAGAATGACAACTCTTGCTTTCTTACTTTTTGAGTTATTTCCCCTTGATCATTTTAGGTATGATTTCGTGTCCGCTCTATAACTTGAATACCTTTTGGAATATTTTCGTGATACTTCACAGATATGTAGAACAGATCATGACGATGTGTGGCGAACAAGAATGACAACTCCTGCTTTCTTACTTTTTGAGTTACTTCCCCTTGATGGTTTTAGGCGTGATTTCATGTTTGCTCTATAACTAGAATACCCTTTGGAATATTCTCATGATACTTCACAGATATGTAGAACAGGTCATGATGATTTGTCGCGAACAAGAATGACAACTCTTGCTTTCTTACTTTTGGAGTTATTTCCCTTTGATGATTTTAGGTGTCCGCTCCATAGCTTGAATACCTTTTGAAATATTTTCATGATACTTCACAGATATGCAGAACAGGTCATGACAATTTGTCTCATACATGAATGATAACTCTTGCTTTTATACTCATTGAGTTATTTCCCTTTGGTAGTTTGAGCTGCTGTTTAGTCTCTGCTCCATATCTGTATAACCCAGGCCAGCTCCAGAATTTGAATAACCATGTACCTTTTAGAATATTGATGATCATGCTGTGATATCTTATCAGTGTTCCGAATTCTCTCTGACCCCCCCCCCCCCCCCCCCCCCCCCCCCCCCCCCCCCCCCCCCCCGCCCCCCCCCCCCCCCCAAAAAAAAATCCAGATTTGGATTCTTTGTCCAAATTCACTTACTAGAGAGGTCAAAATTAGGTTTGTAGGGCTTGTACTTTAGAAGTTATTCACACATTTTGAAAGTTGAATGTATCGTATGCTATACATTTGTGTATATGGTGGCTGTTTGAGATATTACCTCTTTTTAGCAGTCAAGCATACTGTTTTAGTCTGAGTGTTAGATAATCATGCATCTGTTAACAGTTAATGTCAATCAGAAGCATAAAAGAATGACAATATATTACTAATATGTGTTTTGAAGTGCACCCTTTTTACCAAGGCCCATGGGGGTCTTCGGTCGGGGGATTTGCCATCTCCTCTGATGGCTATTTTTTGACTTAGTGCATTGTAAGCCTATGGAACCTTGTTAGCAAAATATTTCAAGAACCCCTGATGCTAGGATCATGATTTTTTGCAGGAGGGCATTGCCTATGAAGTAGATGAACTGATTAACTTTTGAAAAAATGTCGTGAATTTTTTACCGAGTTATGCCCTTTTTATCCCCCGACCGAAAGGTTCGGGGGATATAGCGATGAGCCTGGCGTCCGTCCGTCCGTCCGTCTGTCCGTCCGTCCGTCCGTCCGTAAACATTTTTCTTGTCCGCTCTATATCTTGAATACCCTTTGGAATATTTTCATGATACTTCACAGTTATGTAGAACAGGTCATGACGAAGTGTCGCGTAAAAGAATGGTAACTCTTGCTATTGTACTTTTTGAGTTATCTTCCCTTTGGTGAATTTTTGGCAGATTCGTGTCCGGTCTGTAACTTGAATACCCTATGAAATATTTTCATGATACTTTACAGATATGTAGAACAGGTCATGACGATGTGTCGCGAACAAGAATGACAACTCTTGCATTCTTACTTTTTGAGTTATTTCCCCTTGATGATTTTAGCTGTGATTTTGTGTTGATTTCGTGTCCGCTCAATAACTTAAATACACTTTGGAATATTTTCATGATACTTTACAGATATGTAGAACAGGTCATGAGGATGTGTCGCGAACAAGAACAACAACTCTTGCTTTCTTACTTTTTGAGTTATTTCCCCTTGATGGTTTTAGGTGTGATTTCCTGTCCGCTCTATAACTTGAATACTCTTTGAAACATTTTCATGATACTTTACAGATATATAGAACAGGTCATGACAATGTGTCACAAACAAGAATGACCACTCTTGCTTTCTTACTTTTTGAGTTATTTCCCCTTGATGGTTTTGGGTGTGATTTCGTGTCCGCTCTATAACTTGAATACCCTATGAAATATTTTCATGATACTTTACAGATATGTAGACCAGGTCATGACGATGTGTCGCGAACAAGAATGACAACTCTTGCTTTCTTACTTTTCGAGTTATTTCCCCTTGATGGTTTTAGCTGTGATTTTTTGTTGTTTCGTGTCCGCTCTATAACTTGAATACCTTTTGAAATATTTTCATGATACTTCACAGATATGTAGACCAGGTCATGAGGATGTGTCGCGAACAAGAATGACAACTCTTGCTTTCTTACTTTTTGAGTTATTTCCCCTTGATAGTTTTAGGTGAGATATCCTGTCTGTTCCATGACTTGAATACCCTAATACCCTTTGAAATATTTTCATGATACTTCACAGATATGCAGAACAGGTGATGACAATTTGTCTCATACATGAATGACAACTCTCTCATTCATACTTCCCCCCCCCCCTCCCCCCCCCCCCCCCCCCCCCCCCCCCCCCACAATTTTTTTTTTTCCAGATTTGGATTCTTTGTCCAAATTCACTTACTAGAGAGCTCAAAATTAGATTTGTAGGGCTTGTACTTTAGAAGTTCTTCACACATTTTGAGATGTTGAATGTATTATATGCTATACATTGTGTACATGGTGCCTGTTTGAGATTTTACCTCTTTTTAGCAGTCTGGCATACTGTTTTGGTCTGAGTGTTAGATAATCATGCATGTGTTAAAAGATAATGTCAATCAGAAGCATAAAAGAATGACATTATATTACTTATATATGTTTTGAAGTGCATCCTGTTTACCAAGGCAGAAGGGGCCTTTGGTCGGGGGATTTGCCATCTCCTCTGATGGCTATTTTTTCAACTTAGCGCATTGTAAGCCTATGGAACCTTGTTAGCAAAATATCTGGAGAACTCCTGATGCTAGGATCATGATATTTTGCAAGAAGACATTGCCTATGAAGTAGATGAACTGATTAACTTTTGAAAAAATATCGTGAATTTTTGACCGAGTTATGCCCCTTTTTCAACTTAGTGCATTGTCAGCCTATGGAACCTTGTTAGCAAAATATTTCAAGAACCCCTGATGCTAGGATCATGATTTTTATCCCCCGACCGAAAGGTTCGGGGGATATAGCGATGAGCCTGGCGTCCTTCCGTCCGTCCGTCTGTCCGTCCGTCCGTCCGTCCGTCCGTCCGTAAACACTTTCTTGTCCGCTCTGTATCTTGAATACCCTTTGGAATATTTTCATGATACTTCACAGTTATGTAGAACAGGTCATGGCGATGTGTCGCGTACAAGAATGGTAACTCTTGCTATTGTGCTTTTTGAATTATCTCCCCTTTGGTGATTTTTTGGCAGATTTGTGTCCGCTCTGTAACTTGAATACCCTTTGGAATATTTTCATGATACTTCACAGATATGTAGAACAGGTCATGACGATGTGTCGCGAACAAGAATGACAACTCTTGCTTTCTTACTTTTTGAGTTATTTCCCCTTGATAGTTTTAGGTGTGATTTTTTGGCAGATTCGTGTCTGCTCTATAACTAGAATACCCTTTGGAATATTCTCATGATACTTCACAGATATGTAGAACAGGTCATGACGGTGTGTCGCGAACAAGAATGACAACTCATGCTTTCTTACTTTTTGAGTTATTTCCCTTGATCATTTTAGGTATGACGCTCTGTAACTTGAATACCCTTTGGAATATTCTCATGATACTTCACAGATATGTAGAACAGGTCATGACGATGTGTCGCGAACAAGAATGACAACTCTTGCTTTCTTACTTTTTGAGTTATTTCCCCTTGATAGTTTTAGGTGTGATTTTTTGGCAGATTCGTGTCCGCTCTATAACTAGAATACCCTTTGGAATATTCTCATGATACTTCACAGATATGTAGAACAGGTCATGACGGTGTGTCGCGAACAAGAATGACAACTCATGCTTTCTTACTTTTTGAGTTATTTCCCCTTGATCATTTTAGGTATGATTTCGTGTCCGCTCTATAACTTGAATACCTTTTAGAATATTTTCATGATACTTCACAGATATGTAGAACAGGTCATGACGATATGTCGCGAACAAGAAAGACAACTCCTGCTTTATTACTTTTTGAGTTATTACCCCTTGATGGTTTTAGGTGTGATTTCGTGTCCGCTCTATAACTTGAATACCTTTTGGAATATTTTCATGATACTTCACAGATATGTAGAACAAGTCGTGTTGATGTGTCAGGAACAAGAATGACAACTCTTGCTTTCTTACTTTTGGAGTTATTTCCCTTTGATGATTTTAAGTGTCCGCTCCATAGCTTGAATACCTTTTGAAATATTTTCATGATACTTCACAGATATGCAGAACAGGTCATGACAATTTGTCTCACACATGAATGATTACTCTTGCTTTTAGACCTAGTGAATTATTTCCCTTTGGTAGTTTGAGCTGCTGTTTGAGTCTCTGCTCCATAACTGTATAACCCTGGCCAGCTCCAGAATTTGAATAACCGTGAACCTTTTAGAATATTGATGATCATGCTGTGATATCTTATCAGTGTTCCTAACTCTCTCTTACCCTTCCACATTCCCGTGCCCCTCCCACAACCCCCCCCCCCCCCCCCCCCCCCCCCAAAAAAAAAAAAATTTTTTTTTTTTTTCCAGATTTGGATTCTTTGTCCAAATTCACTTATTAGAGAGCTCAAAATTAGGTTTGTAGAGCTTGTACTTTAGAAGTTATTCACACATTTTGAAAGTTGAATGTATCGTATGCTATACAATTGTGTATATGGTGGCTGTTTGAGATATTACCTCTTTTTAGCAGTCAAGCATACTGTTTTAGTCTGAGTGTTAGATAATCATGTATCTGTTAACAGTTAATGTCAATCAGAAGCATAAAAGAACGACAATATATTACTAATATGTGTTTTGAAGTGCACCCTTTTTACCAAGGCCCATGGGGGTCTTCGGTCGGGGGATTTGCCATCTCCTCTGATGGCTATTTTTGTTGTTCTCTACAGTTTAGAATACGAAATAGAGGGACTTGCTGTTTAGAAAAGTGTTTTTATATGAAAAGATCAAAGGGTAATTTTGTGCGAATAAATCTAAAAAATGACCATCATTATTGAAAACGTAACTAGGTCTGAACTTAAATTAAGCCATTAAAAAGAGCGTGAATTGTAATTATTCAACCTCGAAAATCATGAAAATAGACTCTACTGTGTATTTAAAGACAAATAATTTGGACACAGGACACACCTTTTTTTTATCTGCGCAGCCTGATAACGCGCAGCAAAAATGGAAAAAATAATTGCTAGGACGCTCTTCATAATACATCAATTTAAGTTCAGACCTAGTTACATTTTCAATAACGATGGTCATTTTTTAGATTTATTCGCACAAAATTACCCTTTGATCTTTCCTTATATAAATCCCTTTTAGCATCAACAAGTCCTGCATTTGGGGATTCTGAATTGTGAGAAACAACATAAAGAAGGCATCTGCTAAGTTTTGGGAAGATCCGTTGTATTTTCAGCATTTTATGCAGATTTTTGTCTTTGCCCCAAATCAGTGATAATCACCACCTTAAATGTATACAATTTTGTCTAAACCATTTCTACTATGGGATGTTACAGATTGGCAACTAACATCCCCGTCTCTATTCCTGTTGAAATTATTTAAACATGGGAGTTTTGGTGTCTGAAAAGTATGAACTGTTCTGATCATTTCCCATGTGAGAAAAATAAGAATTGAAAGCAAACAGGCAAACTGAAAATGAAAAATAAATAAATAGATAAAACACACATACACTTGGAAAAAAAGGCTCTGATTGATACGATGAATGACAAACCGACCAGACCCACTGACTCCAATTATGAAGTTTCCTACCATTTAAAATGCTGCCATCTTCAGATTAAGGTACAGAACTTGCTGTTATCATTATGTGTGAAAATATGAGGGAGGTAGGTTGAAGTATATGAAAATTATATAGCTTCTGAGGTAAGGGTACACCCTCAAAAGAGCCAGGGTTCGAGGTTATAAAATTTGAGAATAATCTCAAACTCAAAACAAAGCACACTGATTGGCTGCTTCCGAGCATATGCTTGGAAGCAGCCAGTTAGTATGCTTTATTTTGATGAAATTAAAAAAAAATATATAAAAAAAGAGAAACTTAAATATATGATTGTACAAAGCAGACTGCGTTACATGTTGAAAATAGAGCTTTGCTTAAGCTGATATTAGAGGGCATGCCAATTATTACACATTCCATACTGGCCATGAACAGACTCCATTAAACAGAGTTAGCTGTTTTATTTTCTTGTTTCCAGAAGATCTAACTTATCTTCACTGTATCCGGTCGAGGCCGCATGCTAACCATAGTGCATATTATATACCGTCTTTTCCGATCATTGAGTATATTTAGACTCATTTTGAAAATAGAGGTCTGCCTTAAAGCCAGTGCTAGAGGACTTGTCCATTGTTGTACATTTCATTATTGGTCAGTGGTCAGGAGGAGGCTCATTCAGGAGTCCACTATTTTCATTTCATTGCTGTATTTCTTGTTTTCAAAGTCTCTAATTTTTCAAAACTTAATTAAGAAGAATTTGGACAATTAGACTTTTTCTCTCAAATTTGAAGATGGATCTGCACATAAAAGGATGTGTTACGCAGAAGGTTTCACACACGGCCGACACGGGTGTAGAGCCTTATGCGTCGCCAGGACGGCGGAGGGTGACTTCCGGTTAAAGGGTTATCTACTAGTGTAATACACTAACAAGGAAACTCTAACAACGTTAGAATTTTTAAGTTTATATATAATGTAAATTCTATATACAACGATACAATTTACAACAATTCACAATTACAATAATATACAACACATATCAGTTCATGTCGCTGGCCCAAGTAAGGTGTTTGTTTCAAATATGTAATCGATTTGCGTACAATACGCAAATAGATTACCGTCTGACGTCAACACCGTACTCGGCTCAGCGCCATGAACTAAAGGAAAACACAAAGAACAAGAACAACGTTAGTTTGAGCTCATACAAAAAAACAAGGCCTTATGTTGGTAGACTTCAATTCGTCGTTCCCTGGATCATGTCATGGGCCAGTCCATATATCATGAGGAACACCAACTTATAATAAAACGTGCACGATTATATACTGGTCGCTCCCTGGATCGTACCAGGGACCAGTCTATATATATTAACACACTTTAGTGGACGAACACTGTCCCACACTTGATGTGACCTTCAGATCTTATCACAGAATCTGGCAAAACTGTGCTAACCACTTCCGCCTACATTTTGTGCTTCCCGCCTCTGTTTGGGAACCATGCACAAACGGCGTGGTAACTGCCTCTACCCGGGTTGGTATTAACCTGGAGACGTTTATCG
Organism: Ctena decussata; assembly: GCA_963989385.1. NCBI lineage: Eukaryota > Metazoa > Mollusca > Bivalvia > Lucinida > Lucinidae > Ctena > Ctena decussata. The sequence goes on along the minus strand of OZ022498.1, from coordinate 54,668,781 downwards.
AATCTCCAGGTGAGACGTGGCTCTAAGCCCTAACAGCTGACTGCCGGACTTGATGTGCCTAAAAATAACGAACTTACACTTAATACATTGTAACTACATAATAATAATACGTAAGACCTGGGCCTGTCTTGGAAATACCATACAAATCCCTCGGCGAATGCCGAGCATAACGTGCACACGCCAGCCGTGTCACTAGACACGACTCGCGCTCACGATGTAAAGCTAAAAGTTTGCTTACCACTTCCGCCAATGAAGAAACGTAGATCCTACTACGCATGTGCGTCGAAGGATCTGACGTCAAACATTGTCAAGAAGTATACTGACGTCAACAGGCATTACCATGACATACCCCACATAAAACATGAATAATCTAAACAATGACTTATTTACATTAAATTGATTTACCAAAAATTAACTTGCATATGTATTAATTCATTTCTTTAAACTAAGCGTAATACCATTTGCCATAGAATATAATAGCTGAATAAGCGTTTCTCACACATTTGGGATCATAACATTTGATCTGACATCATGACATCAATGATGTTATACCATATGACGCCGTCTAATGAAGGCAAATCAAACGCATGATGACCAAATGTTACCATTATAACTTATGGAAAAAACCCTTAATGCGGTGCATGCTATGGCGTCAATTGACGTCACGAGTATATAAATTAGTTCCATTACAAATCAATCTACTTCTATAGGCCACGTATACGTGAAACTAATATAAAAAGTGCTGACGTCGCAATAACATGAATGCAACTGACGTCACATGAATAACATGAATGCAACTGACGTCACTGGACGTCAAATAGACGCACACCATTGCAACCAACATCAGTGATATAAACTATTTCCGAAATTTACAAAACTTCCTAATATACAAATATTATGCGCAGCATGCTTACTAACAAAATCGGTCGACACATGTGCAGCCTGATCACTGCCAACAAAATCAAATCAGTCGACACATATAATCATACCATATCAATCAGAAGTCACATTTTTCATTCTTAGCCAAACTATTCTAAATAAATATAATAAAATCTTACCCTTCTAGGTCTTAACACAGAATCTGGGCACACAACAATATAACATCCATCAAGAATTAAACAGCCACGTCTAACTTTTCATTAAAAGATAGGCGTATAAATACTATGCGTCTCACATTAAAATCATGCAACACGCTTTCCACAATCAAAAGACACGTGCAAGTATTCACCTTAAAATCATGCAATACGCTGTCCACGAGAGGTATTCACAAACAACCCATGCATAACGTAGCCACAATTTCCGTAAATGTTTTATTACCACAGTTACCCTAAAAACTGTAGCCTTACTGATTGAAAGGATTAAAATAATCTCGACGACATAGTGGACGATTAGATCCATTTCGTAACATAGGTTTCCCCTTAGGGAGAAAAAAAACATAACAATGTTTCTTTTCTGAAATAGTACGAAATGCGATCGAATCGTAGGCTATGTCAAAACTGGAAAACTAGCTATATACACAACAACGGTGCGATGCATAACGTGGCCAAACTATCTACTAAGGTAGTCCGCCCCCAAATTATCTTGGCCGCGGATAGCAACGATCCTGAATCTGTACGGCTGTAATTTCATGGCCCAACGCATGATTCGGGGATTGAGCACCTTAGCTGTCTGCATATAAGACAAAGGTTTGTGGTCAGTTTCAAGTAGGAACTCCGCCCCATACAGGTACTTACGAAATTTCTCAACACCCCAGATTATACCCAAACATTCCTTTTCAATTACAGAGTAGTTCCTTTCCCGAGGTAACAATTTCTTGCTAGCATAAGCAATCGGCAAACGACCTTCACCTTCGAATTCCTGAAGCAAAATAGCTCCAAGACCAACGTCTGAAGCGTCTGTTCGAAGTACAAACGGGTTACCTTCTTGAAAAACAGGTAAGCGAAGAATAGGACTAGACGTGAGCCTACTCTTCAGGGTTTGAAATGCCCTTTCATGCTGATCTTGCCAATCTTTGATAGAATTAGGTCTATCCCGTTTAGTTAAATCAGTCAGAGGAGAAGCTATGGATGAGAAATTTGGGATGAAACGACGGTAAAACCCAGCTAATCCCAGAAAAGATTAATTTGTCTTTTCGTACATGGACGAGGAGCATCTCTGATAGCCTGTATCTTGTCCTCTTGCGGTCGTACCGTCTGTCCGACGATATTGTGACCAAGGCACTCGATACTGCCATATCCGATCATGCATTTAGATGGTTTTGCCGTCAATTTGGCCGACCTGAGCCGATCTAACATTTGACGTAATGACGTCACATGATCCTTCCATGTTTCAGTGAATATCCACATGTCATCAACAAAGCTGTCAACATTTGGGAGATTGGACAATATGATTCTCATTAACCTACAAAATGAGGCTCCCGAATTGACCAAACCGAAGGGCATAGTTTTAAACTGGAATAAACCCTTAGGCGTTTCAAATGCCGTCAAAGGTTTAGACCTTTCAGTAAGACTGACTTGCCAATAACCCTTACTCAGGTCCATCTTTGTAAAGAATTTATGTCCCGACATTTTATTGATAACCTCCTCCATATTTGGCATAGGTTCTGCATCGAATTCCGTCACTTTGTTAAGCTTCCGGAAGTCGATACAGAATCTAACTGATCCGTCTTTCTTCGGAACTAAGACAACAGGAGATGAATACGGTGAAATCGACGGCTCGATTACCCCTAAATCCAACATATCCTGTATCTCCGTCTCCATGACGTTACGCGTCTTATACGGGATAGAATAACCCTTCGTCCGTATGGGTTCTGACGTGAGTAGTTTGATATCGTGCTGTATTTCATCAGTTCGACCGGGTAAACTTGATAGTACATCCGGGTACTGTTTAATCAACGCTTCAACCTCCATACGTTGTTCTGACGTTAACGTATCTGAAATACTGACGTCGTTATAAGTTTCCGGCTCTTTAGCTGTCGGAAAAGCACAATCATCAAGAGAAAATTCATCACTACCATCGTCATCAACCGACTCTGTAGTCTCAGTCGACAATAAACAATGTGCCGGCACAGTACGACGTTCGACATACTGTTCCAGCATATTAGCATGATATGTACTCACGACACCATTGACGTCGATTTTATAGTCCATTCTATTCACCACCTCTACTACTTCATATGGACCCTTCCACTGCAATAACAGTTTATTACTGTCAGTTGGCAGTAATAACAGTACTTTATCTCCCACTTTAAATTTACGCGACCTAGCGCGTTTGTCATAATAAGCCTTTTGCTTTACTTGTACTTTCCGTAAATTATCATGTGCTAACTTACACGTCTGCTCTAACCGTTCTCTCAACTCAATTACGTACTGGTACGTAGACAGAACCTGCTCATCCTGTACCTCTTCAGACCATAATTCACGTAATATTGCCATAGGGCCCTTAACGTTACGTCCGTATAACAATTCGAACGGAGAAAACCCTAATGACTCCTGCGGAACCTCCCTTATCGCAAACAGCAGTGCTGGGAGATATTTATCCCAGTCTTTTGGACGTTCTGCGCACATCCTACGTAGCATTTGCTTCAACGTCGCGTGAAAACGCTCTACAAGACCGTTACAGATAGGATGATACGGCGTCGTGGTTAACTGCTGGAGTGATAACAGCCTGCTTACTTCTTTCATAACTTCAGCAGTAAACTGACTTCCGCAATCTGTTACCATTTCATCAGGTATGCCAACTCTACTAAACATCTCAACTAACGCTTCGGCTACGCGTTCCGTCTCAATGCCGGGTAACGCTACCGCCTCGGGATATCTCGTCGCATAGTCTATCATTGTTAAAATATAGCGGGATTTCCTGTCAGAACGAGGTTCTATCGGTCCAACTATATCAACAGCGACTCGTTTAAATGGTGTGTCAATCTGTGGCAACTTTCCTAAAGGAACCTTAGTGACACGACCTTTTTGAATAGTCCTTTGACATATGTCACAAGATTTACAAAACCTTGCCACATCACCACAAATTCCAGGCCAAAAGAACTCAGTTAACACTCTATCCATAGTTTTCTTTATGCCCAAATGACCTGACATCAAGGTTTCGTGCGCCAATCTTAACACCTTTTCACGAAAACCTTCAGGGATAATAAGTTGCAAAGTGACCTTGTTTCCCTTAGTAAACTGCCTATACAATAAATCTTTCTTTCGAATAAACTTAGTTTCACCCCGGTTCAATCCACGACTAATAGTCACATTCCCAGATTCCACTCTTTGCCTTATGCCATTCAATTTAGGGTCAACAACTTGGGCCTGCTTCAATGCCTCCTTATCACTAGCAATAATTTGATCAGGAACTTTAAGTTTCTTATAGACCTCTTCACCTTGCTTAGCTTGTGACCTAGTCACTGCCGCCATTGCAAAATGGGACATATCGGGAAGTTTTGACCCGTCAATATTTCCAATAACCAGGTCATATAATGTATCTTCCATGCACAATGCCTCAGTTTTTCCTGTGAAAAATGGACAATCTATGTCAACCATTGCTAAGGGATACCTTTGGGTAGATTCATCAATCAAAGTTACATCAGATTCTCTACCAAGTAACTGATCATTAGAAACCAAGTTTCTACGAACGACACACCCAGTACAGCCTGTGTCCCTTAAAACTACAACAGTCTTACCATTAACCGTACCCTGCGCTGTTGGTAGTCGCGACCTTAAAAAGTAACAGACACCTTCCCTATCCACGTTATCATTGATTAGTGGACTTTTTTCCTTACTCTTATAGAGACCTTCAATTTCATGAGACCTATTCATTGTAGTTTTACAAAAGCTCATTTGATGTCCGCCACCCCGACCACGTCCGCGGGAATAACCCCGACCACGGCCACGATCTGAATTACTACCCTTCGTCTGTACAGTATCGCTCTTACTCTGTGATCTTTGTGTCTCATCTTTCGGTGCATAACTACTCCCCTTACTTCCGCTATACCCGCTTGCACTTGCACCTACCTCCGCACTATATGCTTGCTTCCTATCGGGATTCTTAAAACATTTATATGTTAAATGTCCCTTACCACAAATACTACATTTTATCTCTGGCTTCGCACTCGGCTTATTATCAGATCTACTCTGAGTTACGCCCTTACTATCACGCTGCCCCTTATTAACACAAGCGTAGACACCGCCACGTGCTTCTGCAAATAAATCTGCTCCCCTAGCCATCTCACCTAGATTCGTGAATGTTTTCGGTTTCAAATGAACATATAGTTCTTTACTACAGGATTCTAAAAACTGATCCCTAGCGAAAAAATCGCAAACAGCTTCGTAAGACTGGTCTACTTTCGCCATTTTTAACCATTTATTAAGATACGACCTAAGTCTACTACTAAACTGAATAAACGTTTCGGACTTTTCAGGCCTATCATAGCGAAATTTCTTCCTAAATCCGCGTTCAGTCATATCAAAATTCTTTAACAACGCATCTTTCAACTTGTCATAATCTGCTGCATCATCTACAGACAATCTATCATAAACATCAAGCGCGCGACCTTTAAGTAATGCGCTTAAATATGCAGCCCAAACGTTTTTATCCCATTTATTCGCCGTCGCGTATTTCTCAAACCTTGATAAGTAACTATCCATTTTGTCCTTACTTTCATCAAAATACGGTAATTTGGGATCTCGCGCATGCGCTAACTTTTCAGCCTTCTGTTTTTCTAATTCAACTCTAAACGTTACCTTCTGCAAATCTATCTGATTCTTCAACTCGCGTTGCTGCAATTCAAAACTATACTTCAACTTTTCTAACTCAACTTCGCTTGACAACTTTGCTTCCTTATCGCTTTCGACTTGATACAACCTAGCTTCCCTATCTTTTTCGGCTTGCCGCTCTATACTTTCAATCCGCGCCATCTCGATTTCCCTATCCGCCGCAATCTTAGCTTCTTCCGTCGCGATCCTAGCCAATTCAATTTCCCTATCTTTTTCGGCTTGCGCGATCCTCTCTTTCTCCGCTGCGATCTTAGCTAACTCAATTTCCCTGTCTTTATCGGCCTGCGCGATCCTAGCTAACTCAATTTCCCTGTCTTTTTCGGCCTGCGCAATCTTTTCTTTATCAAGTGCCCTTACCGCGTGCCTTTCTGCCCTCTCAGTCTCTTGCTGTTGCTTTACAAATTCCTGCAATGCCTGCCCCTCATAACCTAACTCCTTTCCCGTCTTAACTAACTGATCCATGACGCTTAACGTAAAGCTCACGTTAACCTAACTGAAACCGACGTTCACTTATAGTCACACACGTTAACTAAAACGTTAACAATAATAATAACAAACTAATCCAACTAAAACGTTGATTAATTAGTATACACGCGATCTAGACGTAGCTATTAAAGTTACGTTGATAACAGACCGGAAATGACGTCATAAACTGACGTTGACTTTGCCGAGAATTACTTTTCACTATTAGATGACGTAATTAGATGACGTAAATAACCCACATACAATTACGCCCAACTTGATCTAGCGTATCGGATATACAAACGTAACGTATGTAACGCAACGTATTAACACTGACACGACAACTGTACGTCCTACCTTACAAAACCATATAAGATACCAACGGTAAATCAAACTTAAGATTCCGCTATTAGGTTTAATTCATTGTAACGATATTATATAACGTTACGAGTGACCTACGTTACTAAATCAGGACATAAAATGGACCTCAGTAACGGTTACGACACCACGTACAAACGTTTGAATTAATGAACTAACAGATTGTCATGCAACAGCAGTGCCAAGGTACTCAAACGGACCTTAAAACTAAATATGTATCATCCGTGCCAAGACAATTCAGGTCTATATACCTCAGTTTCCCCACTCAGATATGCAACCTGTTACATTTATCACAAATTAATGCATGGGCTATCGCACTTCATCACGCAGGGAATAAGGATAGTTGACCTTAATTGAGTGTAGGTTACATTTACAAGAATTTAGTGGCAAAATTGCTCCCCTAAAATTCACAGCCTTACAAACATCCTTACGTCACCTTAGAAAAGAACAATCAGAAAGTCAATAATAAAAAAAATGTCTGACAAAATTGTGCCTAGATTCTGTATATATTGTCAATGTCTTACACTGGCAGATATTAACCAGAAGTCAAATCCCGTTACTTCATGACACCATGTTACGCAGAAGGTTTCACACACGGCCGACACGGGTGTAGAGCCTTATGCGTCGCCAGGACGGCGGAGGGTGACTTCCGGTTAAAGGGTTATCTACTAGTGTAATACACTAACAAGGAAACTCTAACAACGTTAGAATTTTTAAGTTTATATATAATGTAAATTCTATATACAACGATACAATTTACAACAATTCACAATTACAATAATATACAACACATATCAGTTCATGTCGCTGGCCCAAGTAAGGTGTTTGTTTCAAATATGTAATCGATTTGCGTACAATACGCAAATAGATTACCGTCTGACGTCAACACCGTACTCGGCTCAGCGCCATGAACTAAAGGAAAACACAAAGAACAAGAACAACGTTAGTTTGAGCTCATACAAAAAAAACAAGGCCTTATGTTGGTAGACTTCAATTCGTCGTTCCCTGGATCATGTCATGGGCCAGTCCATATATCATGAGGAACACCAACTTATAATAAAACGTGCACGATTATATACTGGTCGCTCCCTGGATCGTACCAGGGACCAGTCTATATATATTAACACACTTTAGTGGACGAACACTGTCCCACACTTGATGTGACCTTCAGATCTTATCACAGAATCTGGCAAAACTGTGCTAACCACTTCCGCCTACATTTTGTGCTTCCCGCCTCTGTTTGGGAACCATGCACAAACGGCGTGGTAACTGCCTCTACCCGGGTTGGTATTAACCTGGAGACGTTTATCGAATCTCCAGGTGAGACGTGGCTCTAAGCCCTAACAGCTGACTGCCGGACTTGATGTGCCTAAAAATAACGAACTTACACTTAATACATTGTAACTACATAATAATAATACGTAAGACCTGGGCCTGTCTTGGAAATACCATACAACGCCCTCGGCGAATGCCGAGCATAACGTGCACACGCCAGCCGTGTCACTAGACACGACTCGCGCTCACGATGTAAAGCTAAAAGTTTGCTTACCACTTCCGCCAATGAAGAAACGTAGATCCTACTACGCATGTGCGTCGAAGGATCTGACGTCAAACATTGTCAAGAAGTATACTGACGTCAACAGGCATTACCATGACATACCCCACATAAAACATGAATAATCTAAACAATGACTTATTTACATTAAATTGATTTACCAAAAATTAACTTGCATATGTATTAATTCATTTCTTTAAACTAAGCGTAATACCATTTGCCATAGAATATAATAGCTGAATAAGCGTTTCTCACACATTTGGGATCATAACATTTGATCTGACATCATGACATCAATGATGTTATACCATATGACGCCGTCTAATGAAGGCAAATCAAACGCATGATGACCAAATGTTACCATTATAACTTATGGAAAAAACCCTTAATGCGGTGCATGCTATGGCGTCAATTGACGTCACGAGTATATAAATTAGTTCCATTACAAATCAATCTACTTCTATAGGCCACGTATACGTGAAACTAATATAAAAAGTGCTGACGTCGCAATAACATGAATGCAACTGACGTCACATGAATAACATGAATGCAACTGACGTCACTGGACGTCAAATAGACGCACACCATTGCAACCAACATCAGTGATATAAACTATTTCCGAAATTTACAAAACTTCCTAATATACAAATATTATGCGCAGCATGCTTACTAACAAAATCGGTCGACACATGCGCAGCCTGATCACTGCCAACAAAATCAAATCAGTCGACACATATAATCATACCATATCAATCAGAAGTCACATTTTTCATTCTTAGCCAAACTATTCTAAATAAATATAATAAAATCTTACCCTTCTAGGTCTTAACACAGAATCTGGGCACACAACAATATAACATCCATCAAGAATTAAACAGCCACGTCTAACTTTTCATTAAAAGATAGGCGTATAAATACTATGCGTCTCACATTAAAATCATGCAACACGCTTTCCACAATCAAAAGACACGTGCAAGTATTCACCTTAAAATCATGCAATACGCTGTCCACGAGAGGTATTCACAAACAACCCATGCATAACGTAGCCACAATTTCCGTAAATGTTTTATTACCACAGTTACCCTAAAAACTGTAGCCTTACTGATTGAAAGGATTAAAATAATCTCGACGACATAGTGGACGATTAGATCCATTTCGTAACAGGATGACAGATGTTAGAATTTAGTACTGTTATGAATTCATCATTCATAGTTTTCATTACAGGTTATTTTACACCGACTATCCTGGCAGAAGGTCTGGACTCTGCCTCCTCTTGGTGAGGCTGTCAAGGTCAAGGCCATGTCCTGGCGAAGTGACGGCAAAGGTGAGTTGTGTTGCAGGCCTGTTGTCAAAATTACAGAGGGTGCCTGCATCTTCTTTGACATCTGGTCAGTGTACCATATTTCATCAACTATAATACGGATTTTCCCCTCTCTAGAATGAACCCAAAAATCTAAATCAGTCATATGAAATTCTGCCATAAGATAATTTTTTCCCATCCAAATTAATCCCAAAAATCTAGGTCCATCTTTAAAGACAGATCTAGATTTTTTGGGTTGTTTTCAAAGGGAAAACCCCTATTTTATTGACAATTTGATGGAAATGGATGAGTTTCTATTCCATCTTTTCTCTTGTTCTCTTTAAAATGTATACATGGTTGGAGGGCTTATTAATGGGCAGTTTCAATAATTTCTGACAGAGTAAGGGCACTTGTCAATGTGCAGCAAGTGTATTTTGGCCTATAGCTCCTTAACTATAAGGAATATCTTTTTGAAGCTTCACAGAAATGATCAAAGTAATTTAAGCCTTCTATTGTGGTAAGACTTTGACAGGGTTATCTGTCCTTGCCACAGGGCTATATACAGTGGACCCAATTTACAGTGATAACAGTTTAATGTTAAACTGAATCTGCTTTCATAAAAAATACATTTTTAACAACAAAGCTATCCGGTGCTAATCAAAATGATGTTATAAATAAAAATTTTGCTTTGTCATTATAAAAAGGGTTGACTACATGTATAAAATTGGGTTTATGGTCTGTAATTCCTTTAATTAACAGAAAACGATAAACTCAACTGTTGGTTTCTATTGCGGTCAGAATAGTTGGTTTTGGCCTGTAATTCCATTACTACATGTACTTGCAGTATCTTGTTGAAACTACATAACTAATAGAATAAGCATTCTGTTATAATCATTTTTTTCTCCAACAGTTATCGGCCCCCAGTTTGGGGTAGCATTCATATATAAAATTTGGTTTCTCATTTGTAAATTGACTAGTGTAATGTGTCTAGATTTTAGGACACCATTTCCCATTTGGACTAATCTGAAATGTGTGCTTTTGCAGTGCTTGCAGTAGGTTACGCAACTGGTCAAGTGAACTTGTGCTACATAGAAAATGCTGAGGTACTCCACTCCTTCACTGTGAAAGGGGAAGTAACTTGTTTGTCCTGGGTCTGTCAGCTACTGCCTAAAGGTCAGACCTGGTCCAGTGACCCTTACCCAGAAGACAACAGTGATCTTTATCTTCCTAGGCTGCAACCTCTGAACAAAAGGTAGGAAGCTAGCTTACCGTAAAAAATCTATAAATTGGGACACAAAAACTTTAAATAGTTCCCGTAACTGACCTAAAAATAAAACAGTTTGGTTTTACATTGCAGTAATACATTGAAATGATGCAGATGGAATGGCAAACAGTGTAGACCCTGATCAGACTGCTCTTCAGTCAGCTTGTTTTAGCATCGCTCTTTTTAGCTCACCTGAGCCGAAGGCTACGGGGAAGCTTATAGGATAGGCAGGCTCCGTTGTTGTCGCCCGTCTGTAGTCCGTCCGCAATTTCAAACAACTTCTCCTCTGAAACCACTGGACCAATTATAACCAAATTTCATATGTAGCCTCATGGAGTCATGGGAACAAAAGTTGTTCAAATGGTCCTGGTCACATGACCATATATAGTAAAAACCTTTTAAAATGTTCTTCTTAATCTTTAGAACCAATAGGCAGACAGCCTTGAAACTTGGTATGTAGCATTAGGCACATGAGTTCTAACAAGATTGTTCAAATTATGACCTTGGGTTGACCTGGACCTTTTTTATGACAAGGTCAAATTTGCTTTCTGGTGCTTTTATATGGTAAAATGCTAGAACATAAGATTTTGTGGAAATTACTTAAGCTTTTGGCCTAAAAATTGGTGTATACAGTTGTCATAATAAGTATAGTTGAACTTCATTGGCTCGAACAGGCTTTGGACCACGAAAATTAGTTCCAGCCAAGGGTAGTTCTAGCCATCCATGGTTAGTTTCTACATGAAGTGACCTCTAGGGACCAAAGAAAGAGTTCTAGTCTAGCAGGGTTAACAAGCCATCAGGGTTCGGGCCATTGAAGTTCTACCATACATGAATACTTGTGAGTACAAGGGGTAAAGGTCATTGTTTGACCTTTGACCCAGGTCTCTCATATTTCTACAATTTCAAACATCTCCACAAAAGCCACTGTGCCAATTGTAACCAAATTTCATATAGAACCTAAAGGGGTTGAGGGAACAAAAGAATTGTTCAAACGGTCCAGGTCACATGACTAACATGGCCACCATGCCCATATATGGTAAAAACCATCAAAAATCTTCTTTTCCAATTGACCAATGGCCTTGAAACTTATAATGTAGTATCAGGAACTCAAGTACAACAAGGGTTCAAATGATCACCTTGGATTGACCTTGACGTTTTTTATGGCAAGGTCGAATATGGGAAAATGCTTGAAGCCTAGAACATAAGATTTCATGGCAAGTTTTGAAGATCTTGTCTAAGAATTGGTATATACAGTCACCTTATTGAGTACATGATTTCTGAGAGTATGAGAGGTGAAGGTCATTCTTTAACCCATGGACTAGGACTTTCATATTTTGACAATTTCAAACATTCCTCAAAAGCCAGGGTAAATTGTAAGCAAACTTCATAAAGAGCCTCCAGGGGCTGAGGGAAAGAAAATTTCTTCAAACAGTCCATGTCACATGACCAGCATGACAGCGGTGCCCATATATGGTAATAAACTTCAAAAGTCTTCTTCTCCAGAACGACTTGATCGATGGCCTTGAAACATGGTATGTAGCATCGGTTACTCAAGTACTACCATGATTGTTCAATGATGACCTTGGCTTGACCTTAACCTTTTTTAAGGGCATGGTCAAATATGAGAAAATGCTAGAACATAAGATTTCATGGAAAGTTTGGAAGATTTTGGCCTAAAAATTGGTAAATATGGTCATCTTGATGAGTGCATAAAGATTTATGAGTACAAGAAGTCAAGGTCATTCTTTGACCTTTGACCCAGGACTCTCGAATTTCGACAACTCAAAAGCCACCAGGCCAATTGCTCAGGTGAGCGATTCAGGGCCTCATGGCACTCTTGTTCCAGGAAAGTCATAAATGAGTAAGGTTATTATTGTCTTTTGTTTCACCTGAAAACATGTGTTACTGTTCCTCATTAGAACTGCCCTGTTGCCACCTTAAAACCGATGAGAACTAATTTGAGTTTTCAATAAATGATGATTGATTTACATATACCGGTACATGTATACTGTTTATATCACAGCTGTACTGTAAGACTAGAAATATGTCCATAGGACAGGAATGCCCCCACAAAAGGCCTTGAGTAAGATGGCACCTTGTTTAAAGTACTTGTAGGATAACCAGGTTCACATAGGCAGACTTGAAAAATCAGCATGCAGAGACATGGTTTAATGTTTTCCTTTGGCAGTTATATTGTGTGAGATCCATAGTGGGTGGGGGTGTCGGTCGGGTTCTGTGATTTATGATATGGATAAATTCTGTATCCTACCATAGAAACGGATTCCATGTAACTTTCCAAGAGATACAGCCCAGAAACAAATAACTTTTCAAGAAATATAGCCTGGAATCAAGTATTTTGCAAAAGAAAAGGAAAGTTGAACTTAACCTGTATTTTATGATTATATACCTGTGTATAAAATATGAATCAACTACACCAATCTTTTAACAGATTTCAAACGGAAATCATTTTTCATACGTACAGATGTATGGGAGGTACGTAGGGACAGCGGTGATATTATATGCCCCCCCCCCCCATTGAAAATGGTGGGGGTGGGGGGGGGGGGGCATAAAAAATAATGCCTTTAATGCTCACATGTTATAAGTGAGCTGGTCTTGCACAGTTTGCAGTTGTGTACATCTCATCTTGTAACACAAAACTCAAATTTGCTGCTTATTTTTCCAGCTATGGAACCCTGTCCAAAGGCATTGTGTAAGTAACATTTTGTAGTTTTGTTAAATTGTGCAGAGAAACATAGTATTCATAAACTGTAGTAGTAGACTTTAGTGAGTTAACCAGTATGGTAACCCTATTTCTTCCGTTATAAGATGGAGGTTTTCCCTTCCAAAACAATCCCAAAAATCTAGTTCTATCTTAATAAGAAGGATCTAGATATTTGGGATTATGGAATTGTTTTGGAAGAGAAAAGTTTTGGAAGAGAAAAACCTAACTTAAGATATACATATTTGGGGTACTTTTGGAGAGAGAAAATCCTGTCTTATAATTGAATAAATAGGTAACTGAAGAAGATAGTAGTGCAAAGGGAAGAAACTAACCTGTCTTCATTTGCAAAGTATTTATTTCCCCTGAGTTTTGGGGTAAGTGAAGTGAATACTTTGTAAAGGGAGGTAATTAACTTTGGTTCCCATAATGTTGCTGCCTGCAGGTAATCAAGTAATGACTCCCATGTATTGTTGCCAAGTGATTAAATAGCAGAGCTCAAAGGTAAGTCATACAAAAGATCTGTGGTGGGATCTCATTGTCTCAGAGGCTTGGTAAGGAGAATGGATACATCTCCATGTTTTGCTACCATTTTTAACAAAGGGCAACAACTTTGGTGATCTCATGTTTGCTTCCCTGGAGGGTTTATCATTCTGAAAGGGAGTCTACTCTTACAGTGAAGAATTTGCTCGTTGGATAGCATTTTTTTATCCTTTATGTGTTCACCCCCATAGAGGAGGGTGGCAAAAAGTGATAAGAGTTACTTCTCTTGAAAGTTACCCATTCACATTAAGGTCAAGAATACGTAAATGGCACATACATAGAATTTTTTAAAATTTTGCACAGGGGTGCATTTTCATGTGTTACTTCGAATTGTGCAATAAAAAAGATAGGTCACCGAGTTCGTTTAGTCGCTAGGTCAGATTGAAAAACATGAAATTTTGGGACCGTTTCCATTGACGGCAATGGGAATGCGATGAAAAAACTCAGACTTTAAAAGTTAAACGTACACAGCTTGTTTACCACTACATAGATTTTTTTCAAAAACATATTTTATGTCACAGGTTCTGTCGATTAAAATGAGGTAAGAAAAGTCCTTGACTACCGAGCTCGTTTTTCAAGTAGCGCTTGATAAGCAAGCATAGGTATGTATAAATTTACGCCATTCCGCGACGTCATTTATAAGCGACGTTGCAGTCGTTTACTGGCGACGTTATCAGACATGCTACGACCGTTATGAGAATACGGAAAGATGAGGACTAATAGGGTTCTCATGATGAATGCCTTAAGCTTCGTTCACATGGGCACAGTTTCTGTGACAAAGTAGGTTTGGAAAAGAAAAATTTGCTCGTGTGAATGAAAAAATATGCCACATTTTCATTGCCAAATTTATATGGTAAAGTTTTTATGACAAACAAAATTTGTTCGTGTGAATAGAAAATTTGCCATAGAATATGTAACAAAGAAACTAGCTATGGAGATAAGCACAGAAAACTTTGCTCATAATCAAATCTGTTTGTTTTTGAACAAAGTATATTTAACAAAGAAAATGTGGCATGGTCGGCCATTCACACGGGCAAAGTTTATTTGTCCAGGCAACCTTGACGAATAATGTTCAATCGTGTGAACACAGCAGCAATTTTTTCCTTGCCAAAATTTATTTGACAAAGATTCCATGCCACGTTTCTTTAACAAATAATTTGCTCCGCGTTAACGCAAAATGTTTGGCAAACTTTCTTTGTTAAAGATTCTGTGACAAAGAAACTTTCGTGGCGTGCATGAGGCTTAAGTGAAAGAATTTATTTTTCAGACTCTCGTAAACAAAAATTAATAAAAATTGCAAGCACACTTCTAACAGTAATATGGTTACTGCAGCCGACACTACTGAGCCGCACATAAAAACTGCGTTACCCTAAATCAGAAAATGCGCCGTGCCATAAAATGGGTTCTTTGGAGCATATATGGTCAGCGGAAGTACAGGTCAGTGTGCGCACCCGCCCAACCTGACCAGAGCCTTTGTTGTCCTCTGGTACAATGATTCCTTGAGGAACAGCGAAGAGATTTATTTGTTTGTGCGTATGCGCAGGCTGATCTGTGTGCATGTATCATATTACTGACGACTCGTGTTCTGTCGTAATCAGATAAAATTGACTTTTGGACAGTATTTCAGTCATATCGAGATGATGGTAAGTTACAAGGTCAACTTCCAAATCCACCTTCGGCGGGATAGGTAAAGGTAAAGACTTCTTGTAGGGTAGGAGCGGTGTGAGTAAGAGGCCCGCTCTATCTTTGGCAACGGCACACAGCAAGTGGAAGAAATATTGTACCATTCTTATTTTGTAATCAAAATAAAATTTTCGTTGTCCAGAAAGGATATGTGTATAAAAATTGCAAAAATCGGCATTATAATGAATATTACATTCCGATCCCACAACCGCATACATTTACTTGGTTTATTAGTTATTCGGCGCCGCGGACGTTCGGTTATGACGCAGACGGTTGCGGGTTCGAGTCCGCATTCGGCAAGCTAGCGACTGGAAAAGTCTTGTAGTCAAGCCAGCAGTAAATGGGTAGCTTTTTGATATAGGGAAGTATAACGCAGCGAAAGGAGAAAGATGGGCTCCGTCTTTCATATGTGTGTCTGAAAAAGTCCTGTGAGCCATGAAAGCAGGGAGGGAACGTGTATGCCGGCCAGCCTTAAATTGTTACACACATGAAACTCTCTCTGTCTGTTAGTCTGTCCTCTCTCTCTCTCTCATTAATTTTGTATGAATACACTTATGTTGATGACATAACATCAAATACACAGGGAAAAAGAGAACATTGCAATACCAGCAAAGGGCTTGAATAAACATTGACAACAACTCCGTTTTCCCCATGTTTGACGTTATTATTGAATGTCCGATGGGGCCGCCATATTGAAAATTACACTGACTAGGAAGTATTTCGTGACGTAACGTCCTTCGCGACGCACGTAGTTAATTGCGCCAGTCATTTACGTATTCTTGACCTTAACTCCAAATTCATTAATCACTCAAGTTAACTACTCATCAATAATTACTAGGTCACAAAGTTAAAGTACATGTACTTGCCAATTACAAAACGTGGCTAAATTTAGAACATGCAAAAAGTAGGGGTTGGAGTTTTAAATTAAAACAGTATTCATCTTGCCTCTGACTAGTAGACTGCAAGACATACTGAAGGTATCATACCTGTTTCTCATAGATTTGTTTCTATGGTTTGCTAAGGACGGAAATTAAATTGATCAACTCTTTGATGAAGACGGTTGAAAAAACAACATTTACCATATTTGACCCAATTAGCGCACATGCCCCAATAAGCACACATCATGGTAATTTCTGAGGCATATTACTATAAGCGCACGTTTTTACTGATTTGTCCCTTTATTTGCTTGTTTTTCAACAGCTGAAAATGGTATAAAATCCTTCTGATTTCAAACCTTTTCTATCCTTTTATGACCTAAAGCAGTTTTTCCTGATGTTTACCATTTATTTGTTTCCTGTCACATATAATAATTCTTTGAAATGTGTGCTTATAAGAAAGAAAGTTTATTACAAGTATTTGCCGCCAATTTGAAAAAGTAAAGTGCACAGGGGCCAGTAAAGTCAATTAATAAAACTTAGTTGTCAGCGCCAAATAAAATTTTGGTTAGAAAACAAAATTTTTGGAAAATGGCCTTATTGTTTTCAGTTGTCCCAAAGAAAATTGCCAGTTTTATGTAAAAATTATGTGGACTTGTGATAATTAATCCAATATTGACAGACTAGTAAAACTGTTTAGAGAATTCGGCTATTGATTCTGATGCACAAATTCAGTGAGAAACTGTTTTTTCAATTTTTTGCTATATGTATGAGGGGTAGTCTAAGGCAGTGTCTTATTTTATAGTCAAAATAAAAATTCACACGAGTTTAATAACTATATATTATGGTTGATTGCAGCTTTTGTGGCAAAATAAATTACCAAAATTTCTGAAATGCAGGAAAATTATAATAGGAGGACACGAATCAGCGAGAGAACAGCACACTTTTTGGGCAGTGTCAGCAGGGTAAACTTCCATTGAGTTTACTGCAGTGTTAATGAAGCAGTATTTTGTGTTTTTATAGAGATGATCAGGTAGAAGATAAGAAGAAACTGAAAGAACAGAACGAGTAAGATCTTTTAAAATTTTATATTTTTTTCTCAGCATGCATGTGTCCCAGATTAAACTATTCATGAAGAGCAGTCTGGGCCCAGTTGTTTAAAGCATCATTAGCTTAATGAAGTCATTAGACAAGGGTTTGTTAAGTCTTCTAGTACACAGCAAATCAAGTGTGCTTATGTGTTTTTGTTATTTATTGTGAAAAAAGCTCACAATTTTTCATCAAGATATTGCAGAGTTTTTGCATACAATACATTGGAAAATGTAACATCTGGTTAGCTAATAAGGTCATTAGTTTTGTACAATTAATTAGGGTCTAAACTGTTGCCATATGTGTTCAATTTCTACGATAAAAAGACCATATCAGAACTTACTAGTGTAATGAAGAGATCTAGCCTTTGGGTGCATTTAAAATGTGTAAAGGTATACTCAAATATTTTTTTAGCTCACCTGAGCCAGCGGCTCCGGGGGAGCTTATAGGATGGTAAAGCTCCGGCGTCCGGCATCCGTCCATCCGTCAACAATTTCAAAACGACTTCTCCTCTGAAACCACTGGGCCAATTGTAACCAAATTTCATATGTAGCCTCTAGGGGACTTAGGAACAAAATTTTGTTCAAACGGTCCTGGTCACATGATCAACACGGCCGCCACGCCCATATATGGTAAAAACCTATAAAAAATCTCCTCCAGAACCAATAGGCGGATGGCCTTGAAACTTGGTATGTGGCATAGGTTACGCGAGTACTACCAAGATTGTTCAAATTATGGCCTTGGGTTGACCTTGACCTTTTTTACGGCAAGGTCGATTTTGCTTTCTGGTGCTTTTATATGGGAAAATGCTACGACATAAGATTTCTTGGAAAATGTTGAAGATTTTTATCTTACAATTGATATATACAGTCATCTTAATGAGTACTTGAAAATTATGCTTACAGGAGGTCAAGGTCATTCTTTGACCTTTGACCCTGGTCTCTCATATTGCGGCAATTTCACACATCTCCTCAAAAGCCACAGGGCCAATTGTAACCAAATTTCATGTAGAGGCTCTAGGGGGCAAGGGAACGAAAATTTGTTCAAACAGTCCTAGTCACATGACCAACATGGCCGCCACACCAATATATGGTAAAAAACTATAAAAAATCTTCTTCTCCAGAACCAATAGGCCGATGGCCTTGAACTTGGTATGTAGCATCGGGTACGTGAGTACTACCAAGATTGTTCAAATTATGTCCTTGGGTTGACCTTTTGTACGGCAAGGTCAGTTTGCTTTCTGGTGCTTTTTGTATGGGAAAATACTAGAACATAATGATTTCTTTGAAACTTTTTAAGACTTTGACCTGAAAACTGGTATATACAGTCATCTTAATGATTACATGAAAATTTACTTGTACAAGAGGTCAAGGTCATTCTTTGACCTTTGACCCTGGTCTCTCATATTGTGACGATTTCACACCTCTGCTCAAAAGCCACTGGGCAAATTGTAACCAAATTTCATGTGGAGGCTCTAGGGGGCAAGGGAATGAAAATTTGATCAAACGGTCGCAGTCACATGACCAACATGGCTGCAACGCCCATATATGGTAAAAATCTTTAAAAATCTTCTTTTCCAGAACCAATAGGCTGATGGGCTTGAAACTTGGTATGTAGTATTGGGTGCACAAGTACTACCAAAAGTGTTCAAATTATGACCTTGGGTTGACCTTGACCTTTTGTATGGCAAGGTCAAATTTGCTTTCTGGTGCTTTTATATGGGAAAATGCTAGAACATAAGATTTCTTGGAAACTGTTGAAGATTTTGACCTGAAAATTGGTATATACAGTCATCTTAATAAGTAGTACATAAAAATTAATATGTACAAGAGGTCAAGGTCATTCTTTGACCCTGGTCTCTCATATTGTTACAATTTCACACGTCTCCTAAAAGGCCATTGGGCCAATTGTAACCAAATTCATATAGAGCCTCTAAGGGCTGAGGGAATTAAAATTTGATCAAACAGTCTGGCTCACATGATCAACATGGCCACCATGCCTATGTATGGCAAAAACCTTTATAAATCTTCTTCTCAAGAACCAAATGATTGATGGCCTTGAACTTTTGTATATAGGATCAGGTACTTGAGTAATACCAAGATTGTTCGAAGATGACCTTGGGCTGACCTTGACCTTTCTTAAGGCAAGGTCAAGTATGGGAAAATGCTAGAACATAAGATTTCATGGCAAGTTTAGAAGATTTTGGCCTAAGAATTGGTTGTCTTAGTACATGGAAGATTTGCAGGTACAAGAGGTCCAGGTCATTCTTGGCCTCTGACCCATGTCTCTCATATTTTGACAATTTAAGACATCTCCTCAAAAGCCACATGGCTAATTCTAACCAAATTTCATACACAGCCTCCAGGGGCTGAGTGAATGAAAATTTGTTCAAGCGGTCTAGGTCAGATGACCTACGTGGCCATCATACTCAGGTGAGCCATTCAGGGCCTCATGGCCCTCTTGTTTGTTATTTTTTACTGAGGCAGACACTCTTTACAATCTCATATTTGCTTACCTGGACAATTTAACAATTTTTAAATGGGGTCTTCTCTTAGAGGAAAGACTTTTCTCCTAGAGGAACAGATCCTGTCCTTTAAGAGTTGATCTTTGTTTAAAAGGGAGACAAATAAGAAAATGGCAGAGTTGCTTTCTTTTGAAGGGGATCCATTTGCCTCAGGACATAATCCATCAGTCTGTATGACAAGGCCACCCTGCACACATTTTCGATCTGGTGAAGGCTTTTAAGCTAAACAAAGACCAGTTATTGGCTGAGCAAACTATGGGCCCTCTGACCAGAGTATTAATGTTTTGGTGGTTTGGGTGCCTTGTATATTTTAAGTACCACATCTTAAGACTGGTGGTGTCAACAGCTCATATTTTCAAAAAGAAAAACAGTAGGATTGCCTCCCTTCTAGATCAGGGCTACAGAAATTTTGAAATCCAAATCGGTCCGGACATCCGATGATGTCATACGAATCCAAAATAGACACGAAAACTAATGACTACACTGTGTATTCATCAATCCAAAAAAGTCACGAAAACTAATGACTACACTGGAGCGCCGTTATAACGCGGGTGTCATCGCTGAAGTAGCCATTTAGTCCACATGTTCTTACTTATCGTGAAAAATGCGCTTTAAAGTGCAGAGACAGTCAGATCCAAAGTGAAAGTATACATGCCGTACCTTGTTGTCTTGTTGTACATCTTGCCATCCCACTTGGAATAACCACTGATGACTCTGCGTCCTAAATTTTCAGTGTATATTATGCACATCCGTAAAATGTTTGTAGATTTAAATTTATAAGGGGCATTTTTATGTACAACAATCCATCACCATATTCGTGGGGCTTATATCCAGTATTTACACAAGTATCTTCTCAGAGAATATTCACACAAGTGGTTTTTAAACATAAAACCATACAATAATAAAATCATCACTATGCTGCATATTTTACATTGGCCTACTGCTGCTCATTTCCTATTAGGGCAATACTGTTTAATATACGTTGCCGAGCTCCATGTAGTAGGTAACAGAGTCTACGACTTTGATACTCAATATTTAAGGTATGGTCAGCAGTATGACTGTATTGTTCCATATGTCCTTTACTTGCATCCAGGATGAACTGCAACTGCAGATTGACAGGGTGGTCGTAAAACGATCTACCATAACGTTGAACACATAGATTGTCAATTTCACTTATGACACTTTGCCTAATAGGTACCAATCGGACATCCTCGCCGATCTTCATTTACAGAATTGGCCAGAGTATTACGATTGATGTATTTTACTGTATTCGAGTAATTCCCTTGAAATGTGAATATACTTGCAAAAAGGTACCTTCGGACAAATAAAAAAATATTTTACTGCGCGAGAAATGACGTCGGCTAAAAAAACCTGACCAGCCTGGACATAATCAAGTCCGGTTTAAATTTTCTTTTTGCAAGTCAAATTCTTTCCTTATGCTGTCTTTGAAAGTATACAGTAACCTTACGTTGCACAGCCTTTTTCTGTGCGTTGGCATGTGTATGTGTGTATTACGAGTTGTGCAAAACCTTCGCCGCTGGCCAAAATTGTGACACATGCTAATTATCGAAGATTTCTATAAACATACAAAAATGTAATCAGTGTTCACACCTTGGCAAGACAATCAACACTTTGTTTATCTGTGATAACTTTTGACAGCAGTGCGTGATTATTGGATTAACAATATGACACATGGCCAGGTAATTATGTCATCATACATCGCAAATTGTGTGTTATCGTACCGAAAAAAAACGTGCCTTATGACATCTGAATCGGTTTTTATACCCCGCCACACTTTAGTGGCGGGGTATTATGTTATACCTTTCGGTGTCCGTCCGTCCGTCCGTCCGTCCGTCCGTGCTCACCATTTCCGATCGATAACTTGAGTATTTATTCATGGAATTTTTTCAAATTTTGCATACATATTGTTATCGGCGATGAGTGGTATGGGATTGTTAATGGGCAAAATCCGTCCATTTTTAACGGAGTTACTGCCCTTTTTCGTATTGGAAAAATGGTTTCTGGCCTGTTATTCCTTTACTGTTCATGATATCTGAATGAAACTTCACAGATATGTTGCACATCAAAGGTTACATATTGTGACTTAGGACTGTCACTCTGACCTTCCCAGTTTGTGAGTTATCCGCCCTTGATAGGTCTGAAAAAAGGTTTTTGACCTATTGTTCCTTTACTATATGGAATATCTGAATATAACTGCACAGATATGTTTCACATCAAAGGTAACATATTGTGACTAAGAACCGTCACTCTTACCTTTCCCGTTTGTGAGTTATCCGCCCTTGATTGAATTAAAAAATGTTTTTTACCCGTAGTTCCTGTACTATGTGGAATATTTAAATGAAACTTTACAGATATGTTTCACATCAAAGGTTACATACTGTGACAAAGAACCATCACTCTTACCTTTCCAGTTCATGAGTTATCTGCCCTTGATAGGTCCGAAAAATGGTTTTTGACCTGTAGTTCCCTTTCTATATGGAATATCTGAATAAAACTTCACAGATATGTTTCACATCAAAGGCTTCATATAGTGACTAGGAACTGTCACTCTGATCTTTTCGGTTTGTGAGTTATCCGCCCTTGATTGATCTGAAAAACGTTTTTTTATCTGTAGTTCCTTTACTATATGGAATATCTGAACGAAACTTCATAGGTATGTTTCACATCAAAGGTTACATATGTGACAAAGAACCATCACTCTTACCTTTCCAGTTAATGAGTATTCCCCCTTGATAGATCTGAAAAATGTTTTTTGACTTGTAGTTCCTATACTATATGGAATATCTGAATGAAACTTCACTGATATGTTTAACACCATAGAATAGGAAACAGAGTCTCTCAGCTCAAAGAAATGCTTTACAGCCTGATCTAAATCTACACTGGTCAGAATGCTCCACGTTGTTGGGTGGTTTATATTAATATTTATTTACAGTAAGGACATCATATCTCTGTCTATCTCAGTTCTGTGGCTCTTTAGCTATTATATATCTCAAAAAATAAGTTAGGATGCACAGCAGTGGCGGGGTATCATGCAGTGCCTGCGGTGCTTTTATTCATACTCAAATTGGGTCAGAACCGACAAATATTCAGATTTCTGCCCTGTTCTAGATAATAGTTATGTACATACATCGCAAAGGAGAAAATCAGTATTAGCAAACTAAAATATTTTGCAAAGGGAGGTAATCAGATTTTGTGAAGAGAGGTAATTGAATTCTTCAAAGGGAGGCAGTTGAATTTTGCAAAGGGAGGCATTTCAGAGTAAGGCAATTAAATATTTTGCAAAAGGAAGCAATTCAAAGTAAGGCAAATATTTTTGCAAAAGGAAACAATTTAATTATGGAAAATATTTTATTTCCTTACCCATATTGGTAGAGGGAGATAATTCAGTAATGTGGTAGTTGTTCTTTCAGGTTGAATGTGTTAATCACTGGTTGTAGCAGTCAGCAACTTCACCTCTATATTTATGGTGTGTTTCCTGTCGCTACTGTAAGCATCGGAGAACAGAATGGATCAGAGGTAATGCAATAATCATCTACAGCATGTCAGAATGGATCCATAATGTAACCTCTACAGACAGTTCATTTTTAGCGCGCCTTTGCGAAGCAAAGGAGAGCTTATGCTATAACCCCGGCGTCGTAGTCCGAGTATGCGTTAGCGTTAGCGTCAGCGTCCGCGTTAGCGTCAGCATCCTCGTCGGCGTCCGTGATCAGGTTAACCAATGTTAACAATTGCGTTTAGCTCCATGTTCAACTCTGTATCTTACAAACTACAGCAGTTACAATCATCATACTTGGTACATATATACATCCATATGACTGCAGCAGCTGCATGACACAATTGTATGTCCTTGACCTATATGTTAAGGTTGACTGACTTTGCTGTTTGGCACTGTTTTTAAGACAAAATTTTTAGTTTTGATGAAACCTTTGACAGAAGAGACTTGATACTTGGTCAAATAGCATATCCCTATAATTGCAGCAGCTGCAAAGCTACCATGCTGACACCTGTGCCCTTGACCTTTGTTCATGGTCCAGTGATTTTGTCTTATATTTCAAGCACTGTTTGATGGAGTAACATCACATCTGGCATAGTGGATCAGTCTGACATCCCGAATGACCTCATATTATTTATAGATCACTGTGACCTATATTTCATGTTTCAGTGATTTTGCCTTGTGTCTCCAAAACTGTTTATAGATTAACATTATGTTTGGGAATTTGATGTCACTCTAACATAAATTTTATCATTCAGTGATTTTGCTTCATATTTTGAGGTGTATTTAGTATGTATTCATCATATACTTGGGATAATGGGTCAGTCTGACACTGCAGATGACCTGATATATTTGTAGGTCTTGGTGACTGTTAGAATCAGGCACCCATAAGGCGGGCTTTGTTGTCTTCTGACAACTCTTGTTTGTTTTATGGCTCTTTCTAGAAAATTTCATTGACGTTGAGCTGATCCTTAAGCAAAGGTGGGCAAAAATGGAGCTCCTGAGAAAAACACTTGACCTTCCATAAGCAGAACTAGGTTTTCTCACTTGTATACCAGCTTAGGCTTGGACCCAGAGCAGTGAGAGTTTAAGAGTTAGCCCTCTTAACCACAAGGCCATGGAGGCCCCAGAAATTTCGTCTAAAGGACATTACATCAAATACAATATTTGTCATAATTTTGCCAAAAATGTCTAAATTCATCAAGAAATAGGAGAACCTATAGATATTGTGGAGTGATGTGATACAAAAGTTCCATCTTTATACAGTGCTGCTCTTTTTGTAGTCTCAACCCCTGAACTGCTGATTCCTACTACACAACAAACAGTCACACATTTGCTTTCATAGTTGTTGAGTCTACATTTTTTGCCAGATGACGAAAATTAGACTCTACACCAAGAATAACAATGAGCTGTATATTTTTGCTCAGATCTGTGTGCCTCAATACTTAGAATTTTTATGGTAATTCTGGTAACTTTTGCATGCTTAGATCTCTTTTATTGTTGTAGCCCCGGAAGATTCATTCTGCCATTTTATCATCAGATCTGAACAGTTTGGTCGTATTTCTAGAGTTGGGTAAAGAAGGTTGTGTGGAGCTGGAATACTCACTTGTTACAGTAAGCTTTTACCATATAATTAATCCTAATAAATGCCCCTGCTGTAATAAATGCCCCACTGCTTTTTTTTTCTCAAAAATAATGTTATATTTATTTGCATGAATTTCTGTTTGCTTCTCGGGATAAGGTAGCTCTTTGAAATGGGGTCTACTCTTAAAGGAAAGAATTTGCTCCTCTAGGAGCAAATTCTTTCCTATGATAGATGACCCCATCTGAGAAGGGAGGTAGAAATAGTAGATTTTTGGCAGTGGCTGAAGGAATACCCTTTAGGCTGTAAATAATGCCCCCTTTTGTAAAATGCAATGTCCTCGGGGTGTTTAGTAGGATTAATATGGTATTCACAGTGAGATCCTTAATAGCTGTAAGGCTGAGATAAAACAATTACCATTTGGGGGGGGGGGGGGGGGGGGGGGGGGGGGGGAGGGGGGATGGACTAGTTTGTCTGGAAAGTAAGTTGTAGCTAACACATCTCATCAGAATGTCTGGTAGTTGTGACAGAGATAGAGATGGTGAGCTGAGAGTATGTGGGGGTGCCTCTGTACTACCCAGTCAGTCCACATCTGCTGTTGGGAAATATTATATAACTCCCAAAATTCTGGCTGTTATGAGATAAAGATTGACTGGGAGTAACTTTTACATGTATATATTTACATTATCAGTGCAGAGCTCCCTGTGAACCCAATTTAGTGATGCGGGAGTCAATGTTGTTTAAAAGGCAGTAATTACATTGTGCCGCGTGCTTCAGAGTGACAGCTCATCTCACGAACTACTACGTGTAATCTACAGAATGTCATATATTTGAATGGCTAGTAAACATTGAGTGACAGCTAGCTACGCCTACTTGCACATGAAATCTACAGCAGGAGGTGGAATTTACTGGTAGGCAGTGACAATGCGGCTGTTCCAAACTATTGCTAAATTCGGCCGATAATGTTTTATAAACGATTCTTGTATATGTATTTATGTCTCCCCCCTTCAGGGTCGGGAGACATATTGTTTTTCCTCAGGCGTCTGTCCGTCTGTCTGTCTGTCCGTCTGTCTGTCTGTCCGTCTGTCACAAATCATGTCCGTTCTATAACTTGAAAACCGCTCAAGCTTTTTTTGCCAAACTTCATATAAATATCAATCAACATGAGACGACGTGCAGAATGCAAGAATGGTAACTCTGGCATACTTTTTGAGTTATTTCCCTTGGAACTTAGTCCATCACAAAATTGTGTTTCAATCGTGTCCGTTCTATAACTTGAAAACCGCTCAAGCTATATTCGCCAAACTTCATATAAATATCAATCAACATGAGACGACGTGCAGAGTGCAAGAATGGTAACTCTGGCATTTATACTTTTTGAGTTATTTCCCTTGGAACTTAGTCCATCACAAAATTGTGTTTCAATCGTGTCTGTTCTATAACTTGAAAACCGCTCAAACTATATTCGCCAAACTTCATATAAATATCAATCAACATGAGACGACGTGCAGAGTGCAAGAATGGTAACTTTGGCATTTATACTTTTGAGTTATTTCCCTTGGAACTTAGTCCATCACAAAATTGTGTTTCAATCATGTCCGTTCTATAACTTGAAAACCGCTCTAGCTATATTCGCGAAACTTCATATAAATTTCAATCAACATGAGACGACATGCAGGGTGCAAGAATGGTAACTCTGGCATTTATACTTTTTGAGTTATTTCCCTTGGAACTTAGTCCATCACAAAATTGTGTTTCAATCGTGTCCGTTCTATAACTTGAAAACCGCTCAAGCTTTTTTCGCAAAACTTCATATAAATATCAATCAACATGAGACGACATGCAGAGTGCAAGAATGGTAACTCTGGCGTTTATACTTTTTGAGTTATTTCCCTTGGAACTTAGTCCATCACAAAATTGTGTTTCAATTGTGTCCGCTCTGTAACTTGAAAACTGCTCAAGCTTTATTCACGAAACTTCATACAAATATCAATCAACATGAGGCGACGTGCAGAGTGCAAAAATGGTAACTCTGGCATTTATACTTTTTGAGTTATTTCCCTTGGAACTTTGTCCATCACAAAAATGCGTCTCAGTCGAGTCTGTCTATAACTTTAAATACATTCAAGCTATATTCATGAAAGTTCATACAAATATCAGTCAACATCAGACGACATGCAGAATGCACTCTGGCGTTTATACTTTTTGAGTTATTTCCCTTGGAACTTTGTCCATCACAAAATTGCGTCTCAGTCGAGTCCGTCTATAACTTTAAAACCATTCAAGCTATATTCATGAAAGTTCATACAAATATCAATCAACATCAGATGACGTGCAGAATGCAAGAACCATAACTTTAGCATTTATACTATTTGAGTTATTTCCCTTAGAACTTTGTCAGTCACAAAATCGTGTCTCAGTTGTGTCTGCTCTATAACTTGAAATTCATTCAAGCTATATTCACGAAACTTCATACAAATATCAATCAACATTAGAAGAATTGCATAGTGCAAGAACCATAACTCTTGCATGTATACTTCTTGAGTTATTTCCCTTGGACCTTTGTCAGTCACAAAATCGTGTCTCAATCGCTTTATTACTTGAAAACCGGACAAGCTATATTCACGAAACTTCATACAAATGTCAGTCAACACTAGATAACCTGCAGAGCACAGCATTTTTACTATTTGAGTTATTTCCCTTGGAACTTTGTCATTCACAAAATCGTGTCTCAATCGTCTAAGCTCTATAATTTGAAAACCGTTTAAGCTATATTCATGAAACTTCATACAAATATCAGTCAACATATAAATAGACGACGTGCAGAGCACTGTAACTCTTGCATTTATATTTTTTGACAAAAACTAAATATGAATATCAGTCAACATTACATGACATGCAGAGCATAACAACTATAACTCTTGCATTTATACTTTTTACTTATTATGAATCCCTGCTTCAGGGTAGGGAAACATATTGTTTTTCCCTTGGCGTCTTAATGACTGATCCTTTTGACATCAAAAAGGGGGGAGACATCTGTTTTTTCATAGGAAAACAATTCTAGTTCTTATATTTGTTTATCTTTTTATTGATCCAAAGTGTCGTTTAATAATATAAATATAAGAAATGAATGTTATTTTTCAAACGTTTACTGAAGTATAAACTACATCGGGTCACCAGCAAAGTTTACGCAAACCCCTTTGGGGTTCACTTACTTTGCTCGTGACCCAATGTAGTTTATACTTCAGTAAACGTTAAAAAAATAACATTCATACCTTAATAGTGTCGGACAAGGAAAATCTCAGCTAAGGGTCAGAATATTTAGTCAGAAACAATGCTTTCCAAGTTTCTCAAGTAATATTCTGATCCTGAGGGTCAGATGCCCTTGTTCCACAACAATACAGGTAGGATACTTTTTCTCACCCAAGGACTCCCCCCCCCCCCCCCCCCCCCCCCCCACACACACACTCACACACACAATGACTTTTTCTTAATATCATCACGATAGTCAGAGGGCATTATGTTTTAACCCTTCTATCCTGTCTGTCTGTCCATCACACAATTTAAAACTTTGCACATGTTGCGGACATATTGACGATGTGCATGATTTTATATGGTCAAGAAATTATTTTTAACAAATTTACTTGCTGAAAAGATGTGCATGAGGATGGTCAAAAAATTATTTTGACAAATTTATAGGCTTTTGAACTTGGATGTTTTCAGTTTTGGCCCCTGAAATCAACTTCTCCTGCAGTTTAGATGGGTCAGTTTGAAACTTTGCACACATGTTATAGATATATTGAAGATGGGCATGAAGATTTATGAAGGTCAAAAATTAATTTTTTGACAAAATTATGGGCTTTCCAACATTGAAATTTTCGTGTTTGTAATCAGCTAGTATAGGGTAATTTTAGTGTTTGTTATCAATATATAAAATTATCAGTCTCAAAGTTTCTTTCTGGTATGGAGAAGAGGGATCAGCTAAATATCAATGTCTAAGGTTTCAAATATTCAAGCTTTGAATCTTTAAACAAATTTATAAACAGTCATGAATTTGGGTTTCTTATATTATGCAGGAAATGGGTAGAGAAATATTCCAAGTAAGAAATCATGGTTCAAACGGACGAGTTGTTGCGCAAACCATGTGTTTAGTTTTGCAAGAGTAGTACTTATCGTCTGTTTGTTACAATTTTGGTTACAAAATACATGTATCTACCACAATTACCAGGGGGATCAAATTCTTTCCTGTAAGAGTTGACGCCCATGGAGATGGGAGACAAAATAAAAATGACGGAGTTGATTATCCATTTACCTTAAGAACTGGAAATGTTGCAAACAGAGCTGTTTGAATGACAAATAGTGTAGACCTAAATCAGATGCTCCTACGAACAGTTTGATCTGGATGTATGCTGTTTGCACAGGCTAATTTGGGTCCTTATGATTATGTTTCATACTTCAGACTCAACCAGTTATTTAAGGAATACAATTTCAAGGGAAGTAACTCTGCTATTTTTGTGGTTTTGAGCTTGCTTGTACGAAAGTTCAGGGAGCTAATGTTGTCACCCTAACGTTGGTGTGGGTGTGGGTAACACATTTCAAAGTTTTAGAACGAGTTTTTTTTTGTTTTGTTTTTTATGTGATGGGCAAGGCACTGTCAGGTGAGCTATCCTGTACACAGACAGACTTGTTGTCTCCCTCCTCAGTTGGGTCAACTCTTTAAAACATTTGCTCCTAAAGGAACAGATTCTTTCCTTTAAGAGTCAGCCCTACTTTGGAAGGGTTTTGTAGTCCAGGGAAGCAAACAGGAAGTCGGAAAAGTAGCTGTCTTTTGTAAAAATGATAGAAAAACAAAGTGATGTACCCATACACCTGGATTTTTTCTCTGTTACAGTTTGACACTAAATTGTTATCATCAAGAGATAAAGAGCTTCATATGTTGTCACTGAAGTATGGTCAGGTTGCTACTTTAGTTGATGTAAGTTGAGCTTTTTTCTTGTGCTATACACATGTGCTACAGAAGTTTGGTAGGTTAAGTACTACGACTTTGACATTGCATACATGTGTGTTAAATCATGCTTGAATCACACTGCAAAAAATCAAATCAGCTCTAAATATTCCAAGTGTTTAGTATATTTATGACACTGCTACCACAAAAGGTTCAAAGCTTAAATGAATTAAAGAGAAAAGAACTGATTAATGTTTTTGTTGCTCTTGCTTTAGCAAGGTGCAGTCATTAATTTCACATCCATCCATTTGTCATGATCATTTATTTGTTCAATAACCTATCCAACCCAAGGCATGAAATAGCGTTCTGCATAAATTTTGTTTATCTTGTTTACAAGATCACAGTGAACAGGCTCAAAATCAGCCTTCTTTGGGCTGTAGTCTTCTCTTTGCTGTGCTTTGTTATGTTAACATAAAAAAGTTGTAGTGTGGGTATATACCTAGGTTGATTGGAATTCCAGCCCAAGTTGGAGATTTCCTGGAGTAGCTGCTGGCTGTAAGAAATTCTAAAATTACTGAAAATATTGGGACACCTGCAAATTGCAGTAATTATCCTAAAAAAATGAAAAAAAAAATAATATAAAATAAATAAAAGAGTTGATTTCATTGTAAATGCTGACTGACTGCAAGCTGTAAGCAGTGCAGTACCTGATTAGACTGCTGCTCTTTGCTCCAGCACTTTTATCCAAAAGCTTAAAGTGAAGGGGAACATTTTCAGGGGAAATCATCCTTACCAAGAAGAATTGTCTCCAGTTTCATTGGGTGATTCTCTTAAAGGAAAGAATTTGCTCCTTTGAGGAGCAAATTCTTTCCTTAAAGAGAAGCCCCAATTTTAGAATGGCTTCATCTTCTAGGGAAGCAAACAGGAAGACACAAAATTGGTTTCCCTTTGTAAAATGGTAGAACAATATGGAGTGTGTCAATTCACGTTAAAGCCAATATGGTATTTTTTTTCAGTATTTACAGAACACAATACAACAGATGACAGAGGCATGGGAAGATATACTGTTGGAGATGGATTCTAAATTGTACAACTTTGCAGAACAAAAACAGGTCAGTTTGACTTGGCATTTTAGTTCGGAAAAGACTTCTAAAGGGACAGTCTTTTGTCTATGGTGCAAATTGTATTCTGCAGTCCTATAAGGTGTACATGAGGACTTTTTTTCTCCTTTGGTTTACCATGTGTGATTTTGATGCAAAGGGCGGGTGACATATAATTTGGTTATTTTTTAGCTCACCTGAGCCAGTGGCTAGGATAGACAGGCTCTGTCATCCATCCATTCTCAGAACGCCTGTCACCCACCCATCAACAGTTTTAGATATTTTTCCCTCTAAAACTAAGGGGCAAATTTTAACCAAATTTCATATTTAATATCCATAAGTTGGGAGGATGAACAAAATAGTGAAATTGTCATGATTTGGTTTTCAAGATGACCAAATCTAGTAAAAAAAAAAAATACATTCAAAAGTCTTCTTCAGATTTCTGAGGAGTTATTTGGCTGATGTTTTGCAGGAAACATATAGCACACATCTCAATTTAAAAAAAGTTAAAATCCTGTTGGATTGTAAATGGTCTTTGAGTGGCCAGGTCAGTTGGGGAAAAAAAAAAAAAAAAACACTTTGAGGTTTCAGATGTTTGAACACTTCAATTCAAGATGGGTCTCTTATTTTGTATGATGATTGAAGACAATTACAGTTACGAAGTTTTGAACTCCCCTGAGCCTAGGGCTCCAGTGGAGCTTATAGGATAGGCAGCCTCCATCATCCTTTCGTCGGACTGTCCATCTGTCATCCGTCAACATTTTCAAAAGTTTTCTTCTCCAAAGCTACAGGGCTGATCTGAAACAAATTTTATAGGGAGCATTTATGGATTGGAAAAACCAAATATAGCTAAAATGGCTCATGATTCGAAATTCAAAATGGCCGTCATGCCCATATACATGTATATGGTAAAAAAACATTCAAACGACTTCTTCTCCAGAACCACTTGACTGATTTGGCTGATATTTTGCAGGAGACAAGGTGTCCGTCAGGGTGGTGTGCTCTCCACCTCACATTACAAGAGGTACAACAACCCTCCATTACTGCAACTGGAAGAGCATTATACTGAAGTGAAAATAGGGTCCATTAGTATTCCACATGTGACTGTGGCTGATGACTTGGCAGTCTTAGCAAGTGACATGCAAGTCATGCTTTGGGATGTAGAGGACAACACCAACAGAGAACGATATTGTGTGAATCCAAATAAAAGTAGTTGCCTGTGCTATAACCCCTCAAGGTGTGTTTCTCAGCAAAATGAATTAGTGATGTCTGGTGATAAGATCATGTGTTCAGAGTGCACTGTGCACCTTGGAATCTCACGAAATGTTAAAGATAAGGTGAATGTTGATGAAAAGGTTAGCATAGGGCGAAAAACAGCATATTCACTCATGGGGGCGAGTTTCCATAGCGTAAATGGGCTGAAGACATGTCTTAACGGGCATATTTGGAATACTTTTGTCGTACCAAGATTGATTTACGGTCTCGAAACTCTTTCTATCAAAACAGGGGATATTGACTGCTTGGAAAAATTCCAACGTAAAGCTTCCAGGGCCTTCCGGATAAAACCCCTAATGGCATCACTCTGGCCTTGCTGGGTATTTTGCCAATTGCGTCAGTAATACATAAAAACGCACTAAACCTATTTATGAATATAGCTAGGAACAAGCACTTTGTGGAATATGAGGTGGCTGAAAGACAACTTGTAATGAAGGGGGATGAAGAGAAAAGTTGGTTTAACCTGATCAAGTCTGTCCTGAGTACCTATAATTTGCCCTCCATATTTTCATTTTTTAATCAACCATTGTCTAAATTAGAATGGAAAAATACCCTTAATCAAGCTATAAATAGTCATATTGAGTCCTCGTGGCAAGAAGAACTTGCACAAAAATCCTCTTTAAAGTATGTTAACCCAAACTCTCTGAAGGTAGGGGCAGTGCATCCTGTCTGGTCCTCTGTTAGTAACAGTATTATTGACAGTAAAAGAGCTCAATTGAAATGCAAGCTTTTAACCGGCACATATATCCTGCAAGGCAACAGGGTTGCATTAATCAATACACAGTTGATGCTTCATGTAAACTGTGTCATACTGCTCCAGAAACTCGACAACACTTCCTGGCAGAATGCTCAGCTTATGCCTCTGAAAGAGAAACCTACATTCAGAAATTGAGAAATAACCCAGTTCTCTCTGATGAACTTAAAAGTGACTTGCGGAACCCAGAACTGTTAACTCAGCTCACTCTAGATGCTTCCTTGTATATGAACACAGAGGACATTGATGCACTGGAGTTGTATTCTCGAAAATTTATACTGCAGATTCACAAGAAGAGAATTGCAAGGCTCAACCAGATTTCACAGTGAAGATCTTGTAAATAGTCACAAACTGTACATATAACCTTCACCAGTTATTAAAAAGTTAAAAGTGAACAGTCCAACAAATTGTAAGAGCTCATTTGAAAACCTTACACCGTATGGTGGTGCCTCGACAAAGAAACGGGGGAACTCTAAGAAAACTGAACTGAACTATGGGGCTCCTCCCTATACAAAATAGCCAAAATCTTATCAGTCAGATCGTAAACAGACCTTGAGTGGATTGGGTAAATTTGGGAAAATGACATAAATTTCAGACACATGGACCTTTAGAGCTAGGTAGCTAATAGGATTATTGAAGTCAATGTACTGATTATGTATGTAAAGTTTTTATGAAAATTACCTAGCTACTTTGGTTGTCATGGCAACTGTTCATGAAAATTTCAAATGACATTTCCTCTGATACTAGGCAGGCAATTTAATCAAATTTCATATTTAGCATTTATATGGTGGTTTTACAAATAATGATCCTGTTGCATTTTGAAGTGTAGATAAAATGGTCATGATTCAAAATTCAAGATGGCGGCCATGGTAAAAAACAGTCAAAGGACTTCTTTTTCAGAATCACTGGACCGATTTGGCTGATATTTTGCAGGAAGCATATGGGCACCTCCCTATACAAAATAGCTAAAATCACTCTGGTCAGATTGTAAACAGACTTTAAGTGGAGGGAGCAAATTTGAGAAAATGATGTAAAATTTCAGACACATTGACCTTTAGAGCTAGGTAGCTTATAGGATTATTGAAGTCAATGTACTGAATACATATACAAAGTTTTTATGAAAATTATGTGGCAACTTTGGTTGTCATGGCACTGTTCATGAAAAAATTAAAATGATATTTCCTCTGAAACTAGGCAGCCAATTTTTATCAAATTTCATATTTAGCATTTATATGGTGGTTGTACAGAAAATAGTTAAAATGGTCAAGATTTGAAATTCATGATGGCAAGATGGCCGTCATGCCCATATATGGTAAAATGCCAATATTGGTAACTCAAAGTTGCCATCAACTTTCAGTGGGAAAATTATGTATGTTATTTTAATTCCAGAAGACAGACACTGGTACAGTGAGCAATGACTTTCTGGAACTACTTTTATTTGGAACTCCCAGGTATGTTGATCCTGTTGCATTTTTAGCTCGCCTGAACGAAAGTTCAGGAAGAGCTATTGTTGTCACCCTGGCGTCTGCGTCAGTGTCCGCGTCCACGTCCGACTGGATGTTTTGGTTAAAGTTTTTTAAAGACCTATATCTCCTTAACCCTTGTATGGATTCTTTTGATACTTGCACTGTAGTTAGATATTGGTCCAAAGTTTAACAGGGTACCACCCCCACCCCACTCAGTGACCTTGATGTCAAGGTCATGGACGTAGAAAATTGGGAGTTTTTTTGGACTGGATGTTTTGGTTAAAGTTTTATAAAGCCCAATATCTCCTTAACCCATGGATGGATTCCTTTGATACTTGCACTCTAGTTACATATTGGTCCAAAGTTTTCCAATGTACTACCCCCACCCCCCTCAGTGACATTGGTGTTAAGGTCATGGACTTAGAAAATTGTCTTTTTATTGATTGGATGTTTTGGTTAAAGTTTTTAAAGACACATATCTCCTGAACCCATAGATGAATTCTGTTTATATTTGCACTGTAGTTAGATATCAGTCCAAAGTTTTACAGAGTACTACCCCTACCCCTCTCAGTGACCTTGATGTCAAGGTCAGGGACTTAGGAAATTTGGTCTTTATTAAAGTTTTCTAATTGCATACTGATTCATAATGCTTGGCAGATATTTAGTTTATACTTGAACTGATGTTAGACACTTTTTTGAGGATTTACAAAACACTTACCCCACTGGATGATCTTGAAGTCAAGGTCATCAACTTTGAATTTTGACTTAAAGATTTGGTTAAAGTTTTATGTTTATGAAGACATGAAGACATAATTTCACAGTGCCACAATGGATGCAGTTGATACAGACTAATATTTGGACTGATGCTAGATAATGGTTCAAGGTTTTGATACATCCTAGCCCCCTCCCCCCAACCCCCACCCCCTACCCCTTATTTCTTTGACCTGAAGCTCATGGACTTGAAAGTTTCATGTGGATTTTTTTAATTTTAATTTTATTTTAAGACTTATTTCTGAGATAGCTTTTGTTTATAAATATGTTGTCATTATGGACATGCTTGCCTGAAGTTTCATGCAAAGCAGTCCACACCACCATAGGGACTGTGTGATGGGCAAGCACCTATTCAGGCGAGCTATGCTGTCAGGCGACAGCTCTTGTTAAGTGTGGGCCTAGGTAGCCTGACATAGGGACATTGATATATGACTCACAAAGAATATTGTTCTTTCAACCTTAAGGGACTATAAATTGACAGTGACTGTCTTGTGTACAGTAGAGCAGTCATGTTGGCCTTTGTTTTAACATTATGGACTCAGAATCAGTAGGTGTCAAGTTTGAGTTTGGTCAGGGTTGTGCTTAAGCCTGCTACAGGTCTGGTCAAGGTCATGATTGTTCTCAAGCCTGTTGGAGGTTCAAGACTGTTCTAAAGCCTCTTGATTACTCAGATTACTCTGTTCTCATTCTCATTACAGGGCATCCAACATTGGCTTGAAATGACAGAAAAACAGTCAAAAGGGCCTTACCACCACACACACACACACACACACACACACACACACACACACACACATCTAGTTTTTACTAACGTGCAAGTGTGACAAAACATACTTTACTCAAGAGTTTGTAGCTTATATATCATCATGGAGTGTTGAGAAAATACACTTATTCTTCTCAAGGGTAAAGGATATATTTTAGAAAGATAATCCATGCACACATCTTCCTCCTCATTGGGAGTTACTGTTAAAAGGACTGAATTGCTCCCAGGGGAAGTCCGTTCTTTCTTTTAAGAGCAACCCCCAGTTTTCCAATGAAACTTAAGTGCTGTTAATATGTTAATCAAATTTTGGATCCATAAATGGAAAATCTCAGGGAAAAATAAGGGAATTGAAGTGGAGAATGAGTGGTAACCCGCAACAGTAATATAACACATCCCCACAAAACCAACAAAGTGGCATGTGTGCTCAGGGAAGACTCAGATCAGCCTTTTATCTGGGCAGTTGTCAGTTACTGGCAAAAGTATGTGTACTTAGCACTGGTTAACCGCCTAGGTCTAAGCCTGCCCAGGAACAGTGTGGTTAGGTTAACTGACCGTCCCGACATGACCATAGCTGTTTACCGTGGATGTAAAGCAACAAATCAATCAATCAAAAATCTGCCCAGTCTGATCAGAGTCTTTGCTGTGCCCTTAAAGGGTAGCTAATGGTCTAAACTAGCTCCATGTGTAAAGCTAGGACTGATCAGACTGGGCAGATGCCCAGGCTGATCTGAGTCTTAGCTGGGCACACATGCCACTTTGTTGGTTTTGTCATGTCATGGCTCATTGGTAAAAAACCCCGTAAAAGATAAGAATCAGATGGGGAGTCTGACTGACTGTTTAGAGTAAAGACAGTACAAAAATTAGCATTCATGCCTCATCAATACCATTCATGTTCTATTGGCAGCTGTATTTTATGTTAAAAAACAAAATAGTAACTGGTCATTGCAGTTCCATTTTATTCATTTTTTATGCCCCCTATGACAATAGTCAGGGGGCATTATGTTTTACTTTTGTCTGTCTGTCTGTCTGTCTGTCTGTCTGTCTGACTGTCGTACCTAAAAAAGTTTGACAGTTTTTAAGCAATCAATCTGAAACTTTGCACAAATGTTGCAGACATATTGAAGATGTGCACCTTTCTTTTTGAAGAGAAAAAATCATTTTTGACAAAATTACGGCCTTTTCAAACTTTGAAATTTTACAGGTTCTGGCTAATTCAGAATAGTCAGTTTGTATAATCAACTCCTCCCTCCCACCATTTCATACTCTCCTTTCACAGTTTTTAAGCAGTCAATTTGAAAGTTTGCATAGATGTTACAGACATACTGAGGATATGCAGATGCCTTTGTGAAGAGAAAAAAAGTCAATTTTGAAAAAATTATGGCCTTTTTAAACTTATAAATTTTACAGGTTCTGGCTAATATAGGATGGCAAGTTTATATAATCAAACCCTCCCAGAGTGGGTACGGGAGAAGAGGGGCAGGGGGAGACAGACACAGCACTGGTATCATCTGTGTCTTGGAGACACAATTTTCAAGTTTTAGTTTTTATATAAATACTCTGTAGGTGTAACTCCTAAGGATATGTTTATTAGTCTGGTAATCAAATATTTTATGATAAAGTCTTACAAAAATGTTTATGAGTACAGTATTACAAAAAGTTAATTAGTCGATATTACAATAAGTTTACTAGTATGGTATTGCAAAAACATTTGTTAGTACAACTGGAAAATTCTCTCTGTCAACCAATGGCTGGAAAACTCTGTCAACCCAGCAGTAAATGGGTACATGCTTTGAATCAGGGAAAGATAAGGCAGCCAAAGAAGAGGGATGGGTTCTGCCTTTCATATACTGTGCCCAAGATACAGTGGGCCTCTAACCCCACTGCCTCTACGGCTACTAGGCTATGAGAAATCTTCAGCTCTACCTTTTGTGGAAAAATGTCTCCTTAAAGCTGCAGATATTGGAATTTTACAGTTGATAAGAAATATTGTAGAAAGACCATTTCAGCAATATTGGTAGCCATTTCATCATTAAAATTTCTTGAAAATAACCTGAATTGTCTGTGTTCTGTGAGATATTGGGTTCTTAGTGTGTTCTTGCACAATAGGTAAAGACAAGTTAAATTTCATTGAAACTATCAGTTCTGACAAATGTTGTTATCTTTTACAGTCCTGAGCTGCAAACATTCTTGCTACATGATCTCACAGATAAGGTAGGTAAATTTTCATAGATAAATCAGACCTTTGGAATGTCTCTCTTAACGTGTCTGGATACACATTCATGGATTTTTCACAATTTGACATTGGAATCAACTTTACCTTTGTGCAGCTAGTCCTTTGCACTTCATATACATGTATCAAGGGATAAGTCCTCAAGGGTGACCACTCAGATCTGGAAATAGGTGTTTCCCTTATAATTAACTTCTGTTTGATTAGTGGACTATCATTCTTATCATTTCGATGAGTCCATTTCTAGTTGTAAGGGTTTCTGGTGTTTTTTTTTTTTTTTTCTTAGCTTATACTGTATTTTGCATTGAAGTATCTGTAAGCAAACATTGTAGACCCTGATCAGATGCCGCATTCTGCGACATCTGAACAGGGTCTGCACTGTTTGCATAATACCCCAAAATGAGGTTCTAATGGGTTTCCTGTCTTGAAAGGGTTAATACAGGGGGGCTACTCTTCAAGGAAAGAAATTCCCATTAAAGAAGTGATTAATATATATGTACCAGGGAAGCAAATATTATTTTTGTACAGTCTTGTCAGGGTATTGCAGAGTTAGTCAAGACAATACATTTATGTGGTTTTTAAGTTGAATGGGTACACTTTCAGGGGAATCAATTCTGTCTTTTTGATGTTTGCCTCCTTTCAGCATTGGAGTCAACTCAGATTTCATTTAATGGTAGACTTGATTTTTGAAGGGCCTCTCAGGGAAGTAAATAGGAATCACAAATTGTTGCCCTTTGTATGGATGAATGAATAACTTGTGATTTTATGTCCTTTTCAACAGTATTTCAGTCATATCAGGATGATGGGTGGATGATAATGAAAGACTGCATGCAATGGAACCCTGTTTACGATTGAAAAGATTCCCACCTCAAGTGGGTGTGGAACCTGGCTCTGCTAGATCAGTAGGCCAGCACTTAACCAACTGAGCTACTGGGGCTCCTTCCCTTTGTAAAAATGGCAGCAGAACACAAAGGTGTACCCATTCACCATAAAATGTTGCCTGTTTTTGCTATGAGAAGTCTCTGCAACTGCACTGACTGTTCCAGGCTAACACAGTTTTTATATGTCTCAATACAAGTTCTCTTTTATCACCTTGTATACATTCCAAACTGAAAGATGCTAGACTAGACTTGACTATTGCTATGTTTTCCGTCATCAGCTATGCAACTAAGTAAATGCTAACGTACAAAATACATCTTCACCTTTTTTAAGTCAACGGCCTAAGATATTCACGTGCTGCCAGGACTTAATTTGTGTTCAAACAAGTGACACCTTTCTGATTGTCAAAGAGACATTCTTCATATAATCTCTTGCTCAAGTAAAATAAGTCAAAAGTGATGTGACCAGTCAACAGTTAATAATGTTACATGCTGCAACAGCCTCACTTTGCATTAAGTTACCTGCCTGAGTAAAATTAGCATTGGAAAGTCCAAAACTTACTATATGTATAGAGTAGGTTGGGTAGTAATTTGCTTTGATATTACTGATGCAGCATAGTTACTGGTTACTTGTTTGCCACAGGGACTAAAGAAACTTGGTCATTCAATAGAAACCTCCTACTCTAATATACAGAAATTGGTAGTCAAACATCTCCAGACGTAAGTACCAGCTTTGAAACTATTGTCTACCCTAACATGATGTTCATGTTTCCCCCCATTGAGCATATAGGAAGCAGTGTTGTGAAAATATGTGCTAATGTTGTGGTTTGCCAGTTTATGGGCATGCAAATTTGTTGGATGAAAACAATTGCTTACGATTGGACCCACCTCTGAGTAGTCCATTAGAAAATGGTAATAAACTTGATTTACATTCCCTTATATTGTTAGCATCAAAATAATTTTCCTTACTTCTGATTAACATGCCTTGTTTGGCAGATGTGAAAATCAGTTCACTTCGGCTTTGCTGCTGCATAATGATATTTTGGGACCTGCCCTCCAACATCATTTTTTGATCAGTGGAAAATTTCTGGTATTGAGGAAAAATTATTTCTTAATTAAGGTGTCATTAATAAGTTCTGGCAGGAAGAAGCAACACTCCAAAGAAAATAGTAGACCCAGTTTGATTTGGTGTCATACAAAATACAGGTTATTGCAATCATAAAAAATTATTAAAATGTGTGTTTCCACAATTTTTTGACTGACTACTATGAAAGAGATCATTTACCATGCTGTACCTTTTCAAATAGCTGAGTGACTGGCAGTACATGCATTTCAGTGTTAATCAAGCTACACCCTGTGTCATTTTAGTGTTTGCAAGATCACACTCTGCTAATTTTTGCCATACCCATAGAAATTCTACGTATTTGAACATGTAGGTCTGATCAAACAGTGCAGGCCCAGATCAGACTGAGTGACCTGATCAGGGTTTACTTTGTTTGCCATTCCATTTGCACCTTTTGGATGCGTAAAGCATTGTAAAACCAAACTGTTTCATTATAAGCTTAGTTCTTGTAATTATTTCATGTGTCTCAATTTTAAGAATTTTTACAGTATAATCATTTATATTGCAGTGTGAGTCAAGCCATACTATATCACATCAGTGAGTTAAAAGGGATGTCCAGAAGCTATGAGAAGTTTGGTATTCTGGGCTTAGATCAGAAGAGTCTACACGAGGCCGTCATGACAGCAGGTTCATTTGTCTTGAAAACAAGTGAATTACAACAGTAAGATTTAGTGAGCTCCAGATTAGTCCTTGGGAACATTTTGGGAATAAGAATAGTAGCTTCTTTTATATTTGTCCCCATATGTACTTGATGAAGACTTGAAATGGGTTTGTCAGTCCCTTTGTTAGTTCTCCCATCTGTCTGTTCATAGACAAGCTTACGGTCACAATACTTTTTTCAGTTTTCAGCCAATTTTCAATAAAATAAACTCATGTTATCACCTTACTATATAAAAGGACCTCACAAAGATTTGGTTAATAAAAGTGCAGAAAACACCTATTGTAGTGCAGATCTTAAGATAAGTGGTATGTGCCTATGTACACAACCATTATTTGAACACAGTCTTTACAGGGAAGAAAATTTTAATGAAATAATATTTGCTTTCCCAGTCTCTTCTTTGAAAAGGGCTATTCTTAAAGGAAAGACTTGTCCAGTTAAGAGAGAGCAGTGTTTTGTCTTAATACAAGATAGACCTCATCTTCGCAAGCCAAGGGTACTAACTCAACTTTGTTCCTTACGTACCCTTGGACAATGGCCTATTCATAAATGGAATTTCCCATTGCGCTATTTCATTGGATGTGAGCAGCTTCCATTGCATCTAAACAAATTACCCGTAACAAAACTTTTTACTCATAACAGGCGATAGAAAAATATAGTGTTTACCGTGAACAACTGCCAAAAAAGAGTAGACGGCCAATATTTAACACATTCATCAGTGTTTTTGAACAGTTATGCGAAGTTGTGGGAGAACTGTGCTTTGCAACAGATCATCTGATTTGTCAAACAGTAACACACGCTGCAGGAAACAACTCATTGTAGCCAAAAGACGGCACTGCGGGAAATCTGCGAACAGGCCGTCAGCCAAGGGTATGTAAGGAACAAAGTGGAATTAGTACTCTTGGCTTGCGAAATTGGAAACACCTATAATAGGGAAGCAAGTAATTTCACATGAGATTGATCTCCCTTGGGAAAGCTAATTCTTTCCTTTAAGTGTAGCCCCCAATTTTCAAATGATACACTTAGCACTATTGAAGTAAAGATTACAATCAACTTTTGGATCTGGAAAAAGGGAATGGAGGACTGTAAAATGTCAGGGAAAAAATCAGGGAAAAGTCAGGGAACTCTGAATTGGAAGATAAGTGGCAACAATGCCATAACCCCTAAAGTGCCTAAAAAGTGGACAAAATTTGCATCTGACAGCAAAACTCAAAACCTGTTTTGTCTAGGCTGTATCGTATTGTTAATTCAAAGACAAACCAGAAGATGGTGTAGGTCCAGATGAGGCTGCTGATTTTTAGCTGCAAATTCAGCTATTTTCATTTTTGGTGCTTTAGGCATTAAACGGTTACTCTTGTTTTGGCTTTGATACTTCAATAATACATCCTGTATTTCAGAGTTATAGATGGCAGTATAAAGAACTTCAAGGCTTTCTTTAGATGGTTATATGTTGGTATGTACTTGATCTCACAACATTTCAGAATTACTAACTATCCAGAGTTAAAGGGTAAACAGTTTGATTATATACACTACATGTAAATCTCCTTATTCTGCTGCCAAAGGCTGTGCTATCTGTAGCTGTGTATCCTTCCTATTAGAGTAAATCCCCTTTTGGAATGGCTCTGTCCTACAAGGAAGCCCTGACTCGTAAGTCAGAGGTCCTGGGTTCGAATCCCGGTCTGGCCACATACTTTCGTTTCTCCTTTCGCTGATTCAAGAATGGCAGTTGTCAGTTACTGGCGAAAGTATGTGCACTTAGTACTGGTTAACCGCTTAGGAGGTCTAAGCCTGCCCAGGAATAGTGTGGTTAGGTTAACTGACCGTCCCGACATGACCTTAGTTGTTTACCGTGGACGTTAAGCATCAAATCAACCAACCAACCTACAAGGAAGCAAAGTCACTAAAGTCATTCCCTTTTGTAAAAATTAGTGGTTGGAATTTGTTGTATTTTATGATCAATCATGGGAAAATGAAAGTGACCAATGATGGCTTATCAATGGAGTAAGTTCCTAAGCTATGAAGTGCTGAACTGTTAATAACTTGACTTCCTCTCGCCGTGTAGTATGTATCCTGCTGTTGATTCTTGCTCAAATATAACTATAAAAACTACTAAATGAACCATAGATCTAGAATATTATAGTGAACATATGCTATGCTGTTTACATAATAATGAGTTAGGTATAAAATGTGTAATGGACTATGAGA
Organism: Ctena decussata; assembly: GCA_963989385.1. Lineage (NCBI taxonomy): Eukaryota > Metazoa > Mollusca > Bivalvia > Lucinida > Lucinidae > Ctena > Ctena decussata. The sequence goes on along the minus strand of OZ022498.1, from coordinate 54,625,357 downwards.
GAATGATCTGATCAACTCAGATGGCCAAAAGTGACTATTGCTCAACCAGCTTGATTAATCTGACAACGACTAGTGAAAATGGCATAAAATCATGAAGGCTGTGTGAGAAAAGTAAATATGTTGCAGAGGGAGATAATTAAGTTGGTTCCCTGTGCAAACTGTTTACCTTACTTAACCCTTAATGGGCCAAAAAGCAGACAACAAAATTTATGTCTGCAGAATTTCAAAAAATGTTTCGTCTAAGCAATATCATATTGAGAATTCGAACACTAGAAGGCAAACAGTGTAGATTCAGATGAGCTGGCTCATTATGAGCCACCTCATCTGGATCTACACGGTTTGCAAATTTAACTATTTTAATTTTTGTTTCTTTAAGGATTAAGTGGGTGCCATTGTTTTGTGTTTTCAGTGATACTGAGATTGTCTCCAGATAAACCTCCACCAGAGCTTAGCAAGGTAGGAACTGGTTTTCCAGTCTTTGAAATAGTTAAACTATGCATGGGGACAAAATGTTGCATTGTCAGTCAGATAAGCTTTTGCTTCTTTATTTATGTTAATATATTATAGTGCACTTGCTACCAGACAGCCAGGAGGTGCTTAGTGCTTCCTTTTCCATTACTTTGTCTCTTAGTTGCTCGAATTTGATGTTTCCTAAATAAATCAGCTCCGTATTTTCCATATTTGTTGCATATAAACCTGCAAAATGTCATTGATATACTGTTGCTGTGGTAACGTGTTTCCTTTGAAAATGGTTTATATGGGCTTTCCACCATGAGTTTTTTTTGTAAACAGTATAGACCCACATCAGGTGGTGGAGAGTGCACAGTTTGATCAGGATCTTTCAAGCAGACATTGTGAAGGCAAAGAAATACACCCCTCCAAAAGATATTAGGAGATATTTAACTTGTGTATGCAAGTTTCTTTGATGAAATTGGGTTACTCTAAATAACATAACATGAAAAGTCTGTTTTACTGACATGCTAAGTTATATCAATTACTGTTACAATATTGGTTCTAACGATGTATCCCTCTGCAGAAGCAGCATAAGTTGATTTCTACTTCACTGTAAGTAATCAGACAGATTGAATATGGAAGCACTGTAGATCCAGATCAGATTGCCCTGTCTCATCAGTCTTGTGGCTTCACACTGTTTGCTACTTAAGACATTTTGTCAGTATACTTAGGCTAAATACAATATAGAGGATCTTACATGAGTGCTCATGTATAATTGAATTTATTAAACGAGTTGGGGAAACAGATAAGATGCGAGGCTTTGCCGAGCATCTTATCAGTTTTCCCCAACGAGTTTAATAAATTCAATAATACATGAGCACGAATGCAAGATTCTATTTATCATATGACTCTAAAATCGCATTTTATTAGCAAGATTTGCACTAAAACGTCACGATTTCGCCATTAGGAAACCCGACGTTTTTATGGACGTCAACATATAACGTTACGATGTAATTTGCATATTTAATCCACTAGTGGATTATCGTTTTTAATGCATGGCTTTATTACACTCTCAGATGCGAAGCCATATGATAAAATATGTTATTGAGCTGTATGAGTATATCTCCATGTGTTTGTTTCCTGCAGTTTTTGCAAAAGGTACAACTTTTGTGATTTCCTGTTTGCTTCCATGGACAAAAATGGGGTCCATTCGTAAAGAAAAGAATTTATTATTTTCTTTAAGAGTTGACTCCCATTGACAAGGGAGGTTAAAAAGAAAATGTGGAGTTACTTCCCCTGAAAGTGTACTCATTCACCTTAAAGAGACATAAAATGATATTTCAGATGACACAACATGATATCAACTTTGTAGCTGAATTCCTACGAGACAGTTTTGCCCAGTTTACCCCGGTAAGCTCATGTGATTGTCATGTGATTATCTAGAGACCAAGATAGGACTGAATTATGGGGATGAAAGTGTAGCTTATTGTCTTACTACTGGTTTCAGTTCGAAATGTCTCACCCTGGTGGCTCTGATAAGGTATCACAATATTTGTTTTTGCACAATATAATGTCTGTTAATTTACCTCTAAAAATAGGTTCTAGAGCTTTGATATTAAAGGTTCTAAATATTTGGACAGAAGCGCCAAAATCAAAGTACAGATGTTTAACCTTTAAAGTGCCCAAAAAGTAGAAAAAAAAATTATGTCTCCCAATATTCAAGAATTGTTTTGTTTAAACTATATTGAGAATTTAAAGACTAGAGGGCAAACAGCATAGATCCAGATGAGTCGGATCTGCACTGTTTGCAATATCAGTATTAAATTTTCTGGTTTTCATTTATGGTGCTTTAAGTCCTAAATTAGCGGCTTGATCATTTACCATTCTACCAGCACTTGGTTGATGTTCGCTAAGTTTGTTAAATGTTTAGGATAATGAGATTCATTTGTGAATGTGGACCAATATTTAGGGTCATTAGGATATGTTCATTGCATTTGACCATAATTACACTGTTACATAACATATGCTTTGTAATTCCGATTATTTGGAAAGCATGGTGCCTGGCCTAGTGGACTGAGTGTTCACCTTTCACACAGAGGATTGTGGGTTTGACACACTGGCACATGTCCGATTAATTTCTTCAGTCCAGTAGAACAGGAAAGGACCTCTGACAGTTGTAATGTAAATTTGCCTATAAAAATGAGGAAATATGAACTTTCGGTATACTTCTAAATTTTTATTGAAATATGTTGCTCTGAACGCCCTATAATTGGTACAAAAATAATTTTTCATTTATGTCACACACAGACTTAGATTTTTGGTGTAAAAAGCAGGTTTTTACAATTGAATGTATGGAAAACAGGAAATTTTTTATAAAGATGCTTTCCCCCCCCCCCCCCGTGCCTCAGCAAGCCACTTTGCATGCAAGTGTGTATTGTCAATATACACATTATATATGAGTGGCAAGCTGAGGCATGGGGGGGGGGGGAAAGATAGTCTACAGCTGAAAAACTGAAAAGTGGGTGGGGTAATTAGACCCTTTGTGACTAAAAATAAGGCTAGCATCCTTTTAATTTACATATAATTGCATACTATGGGTAGCTGCAGTCTTTTATTTCATTTTAAGCATATTTAACAAATAAATTTCAGTATACTAGAAAATGCTAAAAATATAGGTATTTAGGATGACCGAAAATTTCACTTACCCCTCTTGCGAGAATCAGTGAGAGTTAGTGTGCAGATGCAATAATTGTTCAAAATCAATATCAAAACCTCTTTATAATGGATAAATCTACCCGTTAGTGCCAAATTTTTTCATTATTGGCTTCCCAAGAAAGCTGCAGTAATTTGTTGAAAAATAGGCAGATTTGCATGGAAACTGTCCGAGGTCCTTTGCGCCCAGTGTGCCCTCAACTGTGATTGCAGTGTCACTGAATGTCAGCGGTACATTTGCCTTATCAGACAAAACCGTACATGTGCAAGCTAAACAACACACACCAAGGTAATATGTCTGTTATGGTTTTGTACCTGGCGTCTGTGACCTTGATAAACAAGTGCGACTGATTTCCATAATTAATATTTTCATTGGGGTATTTGTTGGTAAGGAATATAAATTCCTATAAATTCACTAGTATGTCCAAGGATGCATGATGAAATGAAGAAGCATGTAATAACTATAGGTTTGACAGATATCAGGTAGCAATATAAGTATCTTTAATGGGATTGTGGTGTGGATTTTTGTCGCACCTGCTTTAGCAAGGTGCGATATAGGGGTTCACTTTTCCGTCCATCAGTCATTCTGTTCGTCTGTACGTCCGTACATCCGTCTGTCCGTCCGTACGTCCGTCCGTCAACAATTAAGCGACCCTAGTGTTAAGTCCATTTCTCGCAAACTATGATACCTACAATCATCAAACCTGGCATATGGCTTTTTCTAAGTATGTTCTCGAGGGCTGTTGCTCTTAGTTTTACTTTTGACCTATATTTTATGATCTGCTTACTTTGTAAAACTGTCCATCAACAATTACGTCGACCCTAGCATCGACCCTAGCATTTAAGTCCATTTCTCACAAACTATGATACGTACGATCATCAAACCTGGCATAAAGCTTTTTCTAAGAATGTTCTGGAGGACTGTTGCTCTTATTTTTACCCTTGACCTATATTTCATGCTCTGCTGACTTCGTAAATCTGTCCACCAACAGTTACGTTGACCCTAGCGTTTAAGTCCATTCCTCGCAAACTATGATACCTACAGTCATCAAACCTGGCATAAAGCTTCTTCTGAGAATGTTCTCAAGGGCTGTTGCTCTTATAGTTACCTTGACCTATTTTCATACTCTGCTGACTTCATAATTTTTTTATTCAAAATTATGTTGATGCTAGTGTTTAAGTCCATTTCTCACAAACTTTGATACCTAGAATCATCAAACCTGGCATCAAGTTTTTTCGTAGAATGTCCTTGAGTGCTGTTGCAATTAATTTACTATTGACATTTATTTCATGCTTTGCTGACTTTGCAAAATTTTACACCCATAATTGTGTCAGCCCTAGCGTTTTAGTCATTTTGTCTCAAAGTATGATACCTGTAGTCATCACACCTGGCGTAAAGTTTCTCTTTGGAGTGTTTATGAGGGATTTTGCAGTTATTCCTACCTTTGACCTATATTTATTCTCTTCTGACTTAGTAAAATTTTACATCCAAAATTGTGTTGACCCTAGCATTTTTGTCCATTTCTCATACACATTCTTTTTAATTATAGTCTTTACTACTGTGGAAGTGCAATGCAGGTGCTACATAGCATTCCGCGGAATTCTTGTCTATCTGCACCTCTAATCCATGATAGATACTTGTTCTTGCACACCATGTTTTGTTTTAACTTTAAACTTGTTAAAATGCATAATTCTTGTGCCTGAGAGGTTTCTAATTATTTTTGAAAGAAGGTGCTGCTTTCAACGATCGTCATTTGACTCTTTACGTCAACGACCTGCGTGCATAAATTGACGTTATTTTTGTCGTCTTTGTGATGTCATCACTTGACTGACATCACTTCACACTGCAGGTACGTAAGCTCCTATACAACCAGTGCATTGACTGCTCATGATTTTTATCTGGTCCTTGGTGAGATAAGATTTGTAGGTACAGGTGAAGCACGTGGATGTCCTTTTCTGGTGTGCAAGAAAATAATATACTTTGCAGCAATTTACAGTACATTATACATGTATTTTCTATTTTATTCAAATGTTATTCATACATAAAACAATTTTCAAATGACATGCTGGAAACGGATGCAGCAGTTACCATTGAAATTTTATATTGGGACAAACAGGGTCTGAGCTAACAGTGCAGATCCAGATTAGACTGCTCCTTTTAGATACGTTACTGCATTGTAAAACCTAGTTATTATTTTAGGTGTCCCTATTTTTAGGATTTTATGGTACTAACTTGTTTAGAATCTGTCTCCCAGAATTTATCAGTCATATAGCTGAAGCTATACTGGGGATGACTTTGTTACCCAGAGTTGGTGAAAGGATGTAAGTCTTTGCAAAATGAGACAAATTACTGTCTGCTTTGGCAAGGATTTACTACCCTTGTATTAGCAAAGGGAGGGAACTCACTAATTTCTGCCATTCTACAAGAGTTTCAATACTCTTGTAGAAGCTCCATATCACACAGTGTAATGATCAGTGCTAAACTGAGGCTGTACTGTAATTACAGAAAGAAGAGGAAGAGTCTATAGCAGATCTCCGTGCTGTCTCACCCACAGATAAAACTCCAGGATTCAAACTGGAAAAAGTTGGACAGGTCAGTGCAATAGCAAGTATACAGTTGACTCTGATTATCTTGAACACTGATTATCTCAAACTATCCACTTATATCATAGAATAATGTTGGGCACTTTTCCTAGTTTTCTTTACATTTCTACTGTTATCTCAAACTACTCAAAGTTTTCTGGTACCAGAAAACTTACTTTGAGGAATCAGTAGTTTGAGATGAACTTTGAATTTGAGATATCAAGAGTTGACTGTATATATAGTACAAACTCTAGTATTTGAACAAACATGCAGAATAAACAATGTAGATCCAGTTCAGTCTGTACTGTTTAATATACATCTGTCTTCTGATAGGGCAAGTGGGCTTGTCCACATTTAAAGAGGAATAAGTCCATTACAGTAAAAAATAGGCCAATACTTTGTTGTCTCCCCTGCAACAAGCAGAGTGTGAGACATAGGTATTGCTTTTCCAGTGTCGACAGTGTTGGGGTGGGCATCACAAGTGGTGGAACCTTTCATGGAGTTTTCTGGTTAAGCTGTGTTTGTGATGATGGGCAGACAGGCTAAACAGAGCATTCTGTGCAAATCTTGTTAATTATTAGCCACATTACAGTTTTGTGGCTTTAAATTTGTCCTTAAGCCATGTTTCTTGCACAAATACCAGTATTGCATACCCCGGTGCATCAATGGTCTATTCTAATGCACTTACATATGTAAGGCAACATCTGATTGGATAACATAAAAAATTTGCGACAGTATATCCTGCGATATACTGTCCGAAACCCAACATCATTAAGTAACATCGTTTCTCATTGGCTGACATTTGTTTTACGTCGCCAAAATCGTTCGCTATGGGTACAAAGAAGCACACTTTTTAAGGTGAAAATGTGAAAAGTGCATTAGGATGGGGATAACTGTTTTGAAAATTGTCATTTGGGGAGGTAAATCTTCGGTTTTATGGTCGCAAATTTCGTTTTACTGCTCCGCTAACGCGTCGCTGTAAAACCAAATTTCCGACCTTAAAACCTACGATTTACCTCCCCAAATGACAATTTTGAGTACAGTTATCCCCTAAATGGAGCTAAATGCATAGTCTACAACTGAACATGAATGCTTTCAAGGTGAATGGTCATCTCTGAAAGGAAAGCCTTTGGTCCTGTAGGAGCCAATTCTGTACTTTAAGAGTAAGGGTGGACCCCTTTTTCTGGACGGGTTTTGTCACCGATGTAAGCAAACAGGAAGTCACAAAAATTGTTTCCCTTCATAAGATAAATATGGGGAAAACACAGGAATGTGTACTCATACAGGTTAAACTTTTTTACAGTAAACTAGAATGGTTGTGGTGATTCCAATCAAATCCCACAGCTTAAGTTTTCTTGGAGAGCTAGAAAATCTACATTAGTTTTTGTCAGAATTTTGATTCAGCTGGCATTGTGTAACATTTTAATATCAATTCTCTGTAAGAATTGGAAAACGTTGGCCACGCTATGTCTGGGATTTTAGTAATTTTTTGTCTACATATCAGGTTTGATGCAAAACCACCATAAACGGCGTTGAAATCTTCATTTTATGTTTCGTTGCCATGGAAACGGAGAATGTTTGTTCTGGGAGGAAGGCAGAAAAATTGAACATAAAAAATTAGAAAATTGGCAAAATTGTTTGTTATTTTCCCGTCTCCACAGGAAGTTTTTGGAAAAGAAATGTTTTTAACATCAAAGCACTAAGTTGGCATAGCACAAGGATATAAAGTTGGTGACAAAATTTTGCATAGGTTTCTTACACTAAGGGCCCAAAAAAGGGGAAAATTGGCATTTTATCAAATTTGTGAAAAATGCAATATTACACTTTTTCGGTGGAGTTTTTGGACAGTTTAACAGAAGATGTCCAGACAAAGACTAGTATGGTCATAAAGAACAATATATGCAACTGTAAAATATAAAAAAAACTGGATGGAGAAATTCAAATCAAAAGGTCAAGGTCAATGTTAAAATAGCTAAAAAATGCTATTTTAATGCCTTTTTTTCGACATTTATTGGTATAAATATCATTTTTTATGTTTTAAAGGCGGTTTTAAAGCGCAAAGAACTATTATACATAATAAATCTGATCATTGCAGCAACACTAGTTTATCCAGAAGCAACAAGGTTTCAAGGTCAAGGTCACCAAAATCGAGAAATTTTTAATAAATAACATGTTTTACATGAAAATTATAGTCTTTTCCTCCTTCGATAAGGTATGTAATTATAGCAAACAGTCTAGATACAATTTACAGTAATCTTGCTTCAATTTCTGACATAATTCAGGTTGAAGGAAATTGCAGTGCCAAGGTCAAGGTCACAAATATCCACGAAATTATGGCTCAAATGAACTCTGTATCATGTATTAAGATCATTTAGAAACTCTGACAATTCTTGATTTCTTGAATTCTTGATTTATTTTAATTGGTCATGCATAAACTGCATTTAATGTTATGATACATCATCTGAATCAGGGGGACCATTCAAGGTCAAGGTCACTTATTTACAGTCTGAGCTCTCTATCAATACTTAGGAATTTTAGTCGATTATCAGCAAATTTCTAGGCTTTATCAATGTTTGCTTAAGTTTGCTAGGTAGACAATCAATTAAATGGTATTCATATATATCTTCCTTTATAAGTTAAAATAATGTCTGAGGTGATATCTTTTCTCAATTTCTACCTTTCAAAGTAAAATCTTATGTCTGCAGAATTTCTTTAAGTGACACTGTCAGTTTTCAGTAAATTTGGTACTTTGAATTCAATATATTTTACCATATGACTTCTTACCAAACTAACATGGGTTCACCGATGGGAGAGTGCAAACTGTTGATTAAATTTCGGTGCTAGGGAGAGGAACTTTATAAGTACTTGTGCTTTCGTTCCAATCCCATTATTTGTATTGTATCAATGTTTATATGTATTGAAAAAGTTGGAAATAAATATGTTTAAACCAAATTTTGGTGACCTTGACCTTTGGTTCAAGGTCACAGTAAGACTTATTATGTCAATTTTAAGTCAAGTTTTGACCATTGTCCACACCTTAGCTCCTGAATTGAGATGAAATCATGACCAAGGTGGCCAAAATAAGCACTATGAAGAGTTAGAGCACTGGTTATGATAAAATGACCATGACATCATTTTCAAGGTCAAGGTCAAGGTTAGAATAGACAGAGTTTAATCAAAGATCTCACACAGCTATACAGAAATTTAAGAATTATGTATGTTTCTATTTGTAAATCAATGCTTAATGTGCATATAATGACCTTGACCTTGATCTGAAGGTCACCAATACATTCAGAAGTTCAGTATTTCACAATAGACTTTTCTTTAACCTTTAAGTTTAACCCAGTTCTGTTTCATTATGTCTGGCTAATGCTGACCTTCAGACCAAGGTCAAGGTCATTCTGTGCACATTAAACATTGATTTTCAAATGAAAACTCTCAGCTTTGGTACATTTCTGCTGACTGATTGTGTGCAATCTATGATGAAACTCTGTTTAGTCTAACCTTGACCTTGAAGATGATTTTATGGCCATTTAATCATAACTAGTGCTCTAACTCTTAATAATGTTTAACTTAGGCCACTTTGGTCATGATTGCATATCAATGCAGGAGCTAATGTGTAAACAATGGTCAAAACTTGACTAAAATTGAAATAGTAAGTCTTACTGTGACCTTGAAACAAAGGTCAAGGTCACCAAAATAAAATCAACGATTTGCACTCTCCCACGGGTGAACCCATGTTAGTTTGGTAAGAAGTCATCCATTGGTTCTAGAGATATGGTAGAATATACTGAATTCAAAGTACCAAAATTACTGAAAATTGACAGTGTCACTAAAATAAATTCTGCAGACATAAGATTTTACTTTGAAAGGGGTAGAAATTGAGAAAAGATATCACCTCAGACATTATTTTAACTTATAAAAGGAGATACATGTACGTATGAATGCCTTTAAATTTGAAGGAGAAATATTGCTTATAATAAGACTCCGCTGGTTCATGCTGAATTACCCCACCCACTTTAATAACCCCATTATTCAAAAAGTAGTGCTTACGGAGCTTAACCACTATTGATTCAGTATAGCGGACACTAAAGGCTAATCATCAGCTGAAAATAAAACATTTTGCTCTTGGGCAGAAAAGGCCTTATAGCCCCCCCCCCCCCCTTTATTCGAGAAGGCACAGTTAGACTAACTATGCTGTATTGTCAGTTCTGGATTCGAAGTATACCATAGCAGAAGTTTCTCTTTTGAGGTGAATTATCTTCTATTAAAAAACTGGATATTCCATCAGAATAATTTTAACTAGATCATTATTTGGATATTATTAGTGTGTGGTTGTCCTGTACATGTATATATGATTTCACATTCATTTTCATCATCTGCATTAAATATTTGGGCTTATGGGGCCTTTATAGCAGTTGCTTCTCACTCCTGATTTTACATAATTAGGTTGTAGGTGATTATCCAGTACCACTCATATTTCATAATGTCAGAGATCTGCTCTAATGCCACAGTGCTGATTTTAGACAAATTTTATGTGGAGCCTCCATGGATCACTTTTTCAACTTGGAACTTTGATGATTTTGACCTTGAGCTTCATATTTATAATTTTCCATCTGTTCTATGATTTATTTCTTTAAATGATATAGGACTAGTCAAATATAGCAAAGTTTTTTTATTATATTCAGTTACTGTTTTCAAACGTTACAAACTAGGAGAAAATCCTTTTTTTAACAATCATTTAATTTGAGTTTTGATGATTTTGACCTTGACCTTCATATTCAAATTGCTTCATCTGTTTAATTTTAGTAAATGATAAAGGACTCTCCTCAAACTTGGCAATATTATTTCTTAAATTTACGGAAAAAAAAATGGTACAATGTGTAAAAAGATCCTGCTTTTTTTTCACACACTTTGAAACGAAGTTTTGCTGTGCTTGCCCTTGACAATCATTTTAAGCTTTTCTATCTGTGTTATGATTTATTTCATTTAATGATATATGACTCTTACTGAGGCTTTGATGATCTTGACCTTGACAGTCAAATTTAAATATCTGCATCTACTTTGTGTTTTATTTCATTAATGGATATACAACTCTTTGCACATATAAACTTTTACAAAGTTTGGTACATTATATAAGATATTCGGGTGTTTCAACATTTTAAAAAGAAATCATAAATGATTTTGACCTTGGCCTCCATATTTAAACTCCTTCATCTGTTTTATATTTCATTAGTTGATATGTGACTCTTCTAAAATACAGCATATGCTTCATCACATATTCCAAACAAAAGGGCCATGAGGCCCTGAGTCGCTCACCTGAACAATTGGCTAAGTGGGTTTTTCTTAGGTCTGAAATTCTCAAAATATGAGTCTTGGGTCAAAAGTCAAAGAATGACCATGACCTCTTGTACTCATAAATATTCATGTACATGTACTCATTAAGACAACCATATATACCATTTTTAGGCCAAAATCTTCTAAACTGTCCATGAAATCTTATGTTCTGACATTTCTCCATGAAAAAGGTCAAGGTAAACCCAAGGTCATCGTTTGAACAGTCTTGGTAGTACTCTAGTATTCTATGCGACTTACAAGTTTCAAGGCCATAAGTGTATTGGTTCTGGAGAAGAAAAACATTAAAGGTTTATACCATAAATGGGTATGGCGGCGATGTTGGTCATGTGACTTTGACCGTTTGAACAAATTTTTGTTCAATCAACCCCTGGAGGCTCTATATGAAATGTGTTTATAATTTGCTCTTTGGCTTTTGAGGAAATGTCTGAAAATGTCAAGATATGAGAGATCTTGATCAAAGGTCAAAGAATGACATTGACCTCTTGTACTCCTAGTTCTTCATGACCCAATTTTTAGGCCAACATCTTCAAAACTTCCAATGAAATCTTATGTTCTAGCATTTTTCCATATTTGACCTGGCCGTAAAATGGTCAAGGTCAATACAAGGACATCATTCTGAAAAATCTTGAAAGTACTGGTGTACGCAATGCTACAAACCAAGTTTCAAGGCCATGGGTCGATTGGTTCTGGAGAAGATTTTTTAAGGTTTTTACCATATATTGGCATGGCGGCCATGTTGGTCATGTGACCTGGACCGTTTAAATAAATTTTCATTCCCTCAACCCCCGAAGGCTCTATATGAAATTTGGTTTCAATTGGTCCAGTGGTTTTTGAGGCGATTGTTCGAAACTGTCAAAATATAAGAGTTCTGGGTCAAAGGTCAAAGAATGACCTTGACCTCATGTACTCACAAATCTTCATGTTCTCTTTAAGATGACTGTATATACCAATTTTTGGGCCTTAATCTTCAAAACTTCCCATGAAATATTATGTTCTAATATTTTCCCAAATTTGACCTTTCCGAAAAAAAGGTCAAGGTCACCCGAGGTAATAATTTGAACAATCTTGATAGTACAAGAGTACTCGATGCTACATACCAAGTTTCAAGGGCATTGGTCAATCGGTTCTGGAGAGGAAGATTTTTTTAGGTTTTTACCATATTTGGGCGGGGTGGCCATGTAGGTCATGTGACCTGGACCGTATAAATAAATTTTGCTCTCTCAACCCCCTGGAAGTTCTACATAAAATTTAAGAACAATTGGCCCAGTGGCTTTTGAGGAGATTGTTTGAAATTGTCAAAATATGCGAGTTCTGGGTCAAAGGTCAAAGAATGACCTTGACCTCTTGTACTCATAAATCTTCATGTACTCATTAAGATGACTGATACCCATTTTTTTGTCCAAAATCTTCAACAGTTTCCTAGATATCTTATGTTCTAGCATTTTGCCATATAAAAGCATAAGGAAGCAAACTTGACCTTACCGTAGAAAAGGTCAAGGTCAACCCAAGGTCATCATTTGAACAATCTTGGTAGTACTTGTGCACCCAATGCTACATACTAAGTTTCAAGGCCATTGGCAAATTCGTTCTGGAGCAGAAGATTTTTTTAGATTTTTGCCATATATGGGCGTGGCGGCCATGTTAGTCATGTGACCTGGACCGTATGAATAAATTTTTGTTCCCTCAACCCCTGGAGGCTCTATATGGAATCTGGTTTCAATTGACCCAGTGGCTTTTGAGGAGATTGTTTGAAGTTGTCAAAATATGAGGTGTGGGTCAAAGGTCAAAGAATGACCCTGACCTCTTGTACTCAAAAATCTTTATGTACTAGTAAATCTTCATGTACATGTAGATAGCAATTTTTAGCCCAAAATCTTCAACAGTTTCCAAGATATCTTATGTTCTAGCATTTTCCCATATAAAAGCACCATAAAGCAAATTTGACCTTGCCGTAACAAAGGTCAAGGTCAACCCAAGGTCATAATTTGAAGCACCTTGGTAGTACTCGCACACCAGATGCTACATACTAAGTTTCAAGGCCATCGGCCTATTAGTTCTCAAGAAGAAGATTTTTAAAGCTTTTTACCATATATGGGCTTGGCGGCCATGTTGGTCATGTGACCAGGACTGTTTGAACAACTTTTCGTTCCTAAGGTCCCAGGAAGTATATATGAAATTTGGTTGCATTCGGTCCACAGGTTTCAGAGGAGAAGTTGTTTGAAAGTGTGGACGTACGACGTACGACTGACGACGGACGGACGCCGGACGCCAGAGCCTTACCATCCTATAAGCTCCCCCGGAGCCGCTGGCTCAGGTGAGCTAAAAAGCAATTGCAAATCTTAGTACAAAGTACGAGAAAATTCCACTTTTTCCAAATTTTGACAGGAAGCTGTGATTTTCTTGGCCTTGACCTTCGTATTTGAATTTTTCAATCTGATTTATCTTGTGCTTCATTTAATATATATTACTCTTTTCAAATATAGCAATGGTTTTATCATATCCAGTTAATCATTACAAACATTGGTGTAAATAAATCATGGGAAAATTCCTCTTTTTCGACATTTTGAAATCGGAGCTATGATGTGCTTGACCTTAACCTTAATTTTTGAATTTGTTGATCTGTTTTATGTATTGCCACATTAAATACGTTGCTCTTTTCAGATAAAGCAATGGTTTTCTTCTATATGCAGTAGACCTTTATAAAAAAAATGGGATAAAAAGGAAATTCCCATTTTTTTTCAACATTTTGAAATTGGAGTTTTGTGCTTGACCTTGACCTTCATATTTGCCTTTTTTTTTTTTTTTTTTTTTTTTTTTTTTTGCTTCATTAAATAATATATTGCACTTTTCAAATATAGCAAGTGCAATATATTTTCTGATCATTGTCAGTTAACCTTTACAAAAAATGAGAAATTTCCACTTTATCGACATTTTGATAATGGAGCCTTTGTTGTGCTTGACCTTGACCTTGATATTTGAATTTCTGGATCTGTTTTATTTATTGCTATATTAAATGAAACATTGTTCTTTTAATATATATCAATGGCTTTCTTATGATATCCAGGTAACCTTTACAAAAACAAGGGACGAAAATGAGAAAACCCAGAAACTTCCATGCTTGAAAATAGGTCCTTCGCTGATTTTGACCTTGACCTTTGTATTTGAATTTTTCAATATGTGTTATGCTTTGCTTCATTACATGATATATTTCTCTTTTCAAATATAGCAATGGTTTTCGTATCATATTCAGTTAATCTTTACAAAAATTGGGACATAAAATGAGAAATTCCCAGTTTTTCAACATTTTGAAATTGGAGTTTTGTTGTGCTTGACCTTGACCTTCGTATTTGATTTTGTTGATCTGTTTTTCATTTTGCTTTATTAAATGACATGTTGTTCTTTTCAAATATAGCAATGGTTTTCTTATGATTTTCAGTTAACCATTACAAAAATTGGGACATAAAATGAGAAATTCCCAGTTTTTCAACATTTTGAAATTTGAGTTCTGTTGTGCCTGACCTTGACCTTCATATTTGAATTTCTGGATCTATTTTATGTTTCGCTTCATTAAATGATATACTGTTCTTTTAAAATACAGTAATGGCTTTCTTATGATATTCAGTTAACCTTCACAAAAATTTGGACATAAAATGAGAAATTACCAGTTTTTCAACATTTTGAAATGGGAGCTTTGCTGTGTGTGACCTTGACCTTCATATTTGATTTTATTGATCTGTTTTATGTTTTGCTTCATTATATGACATGTTGCTCTTTTCAACTGTAGCAATGGTTTTCTTATCATATTCAGTTAACCTTTACAGAAATTGGGACAAAAATGAGAAAATCCAAGTTTTTCAACATTTTGAAATGGGAGCTTTGCTGTGTGTGACCTTGACCTTCAAATATTAATTTCTCCATCCAGTTTTCTTTATATTATATACTTTGGTATATTACTGGTTATAACTATACTAGTGGCTTTCTGAACATCTTCTGCGAAAGTAACCAAAACTTGTTCCGAAGAACGTCAAAATCACAATTTTTCCACTTTTTGGAATTTGCCGATTTGTGGCCCCTTCGAGCCCCCAGTGTGGCCTAAGTGTGAGACATACTTGTTTTTTATTTCTTTCTGTATACAGAGCTAAGTTGGTATTATATGTTATAATATCTGTATTAGGGATTTAAGAATTACCTATGGATGGATAATCCACACTGATATGCTATTTTTTCAGTTTTTTCCTCCTAATTTTTGGACTCTCTTGTTTGACTCAAATTGTCTTGGTTATCATGGCAACAGGATGACTCACAGAAATTTCACTACTGTTTTAGTAGTTTGGGGGTCATTTCTGATTCATACACCAAGAATGAAAAAAATCTGAGACGTAGCGTGCCGGACCCCTATGGCAATTTTCTGATTTTTACAGAGAATTGATATTAACATGTACAAGATGTTATGTTCTAGTACCTGAAGAAAGAAGACCTGCATTATCCACCTGATATTTCTGGCAATCCTTGGATACAGTTCTGCAGAGCCAGCCATACTTTGAAAGGTTAACCAGAGTTCAAACTTCTTTTCCCTTTACTTACATTCATTTCATTTCAGCTGTGACACAACAAAGCCAACAAAGTGGCATGTGCACCCAGCAAAGACTCAGATTAACCTGAGCATAGGCCTTCACTGTGCACTTCAAGCGTGGCCAAGGGTCTAAGCTATTGCCATTGCAACAGCGAAGACTCAGATCAGACATGGCAGATGCCAAGACTGATCAGGGTCCTCACTGGGTGCACATGCCACTTTGTTAGTTTTGTCATGTTACAGCTCGTTTTTCAATGTTACATTTATCTATGGTGACTAGCTACACCTACAAAAGTGATGACTCTTGACAAGAAGTCATTGCCTTTCTTCTTGATTGGGGGCTACTCTTGACTCTTAAAGTGCCAATCAAGCAGATGATATAATTTAAGTCAGCAAAATTTCAAAATATGTTCTGTTCAAGCTCTGTCATATTGAAAAATTGGGAGAAGAAATGGCAAACAAGATAGATCAGATGAGGCAGCTCATAATGAGCCTCCTCATCTGGATCTATGCTGTTTGCAAATTCCACTGTCTTCATTGTGTTAAAGAAAAGAATTTGTAGTCTTCCACCTTTGCATATATAAGATAGGCCCTCAGCTAATGTAAGAAATTTCTATCTTACACCTGGCAATATCTTTCTTATATTAGCAACCAGACTTTTTCAATTTTTGACTAAAATTTTAATTTTAAATGAATAAAATGGACACGCAAGCATGTCGGGTGATGTTTGATAGCAGATCATAGGTTTGTGACCTCACTCAATTTTTCATGACGTCACTAAAACCGGTTTTAAACGTCGCTAGCAAAGTTGACGCGCATGACATGAGAGGCTAAGCTGCATTTCGTTTTTGCCCTCTGGAAGATAAAATAGTCCACATATCGTGTTTTCCGTCTATTTTTAAGATGCAAACTGTGTTTACACCCAGTTTAGAACCCGATAAACACACTGGGCTGCTCAAAATTTACTTCAGATCACTGGTTAAAAAGTTAAAATTTTTCTGTTCTGAAGCCTAATCCGACTTGAGGTTTAAAATCCGCTAACAGTGGGAGAAAAATAATCCATAATGAGCCAGTCCATATAGGATAGGTAAATCTCACCCTCTGGGTTGAAATTTCAACCAGGGACTCGGCAAGCCTCATCCCTGGTTGAAATTCCGACCCCTCGGGTGAGATTTCCCTATCCTACATGGACACTCATGATGGATTGTTATAGTCTTAGGGCCATTTTTTTTGCTTGAAGAACTGCCTATAAGAAAGTACATGTATTAAAGAGTGGGCCTGTTTGTTCGAACCTAAACTAATTGTTTTATCGAATTTAGCGGATTCCCCATTGAGACTTTTTAAAAAAAGCTAATAAGTAAATAAAAGCTAAATCTGCTGTTGCAGGAAACCTTTTAAACATTTTTTTTTCTAACATCTTTGTTAAAGTTAGAAAAAGCATTGTCTTTGTTAAAGTTAAGGTGGTTTAAGGATACAATTTCCAATTTACAAGCACTAATTGATTCCAACATTGCAGTTTTGTATCCTGTTTCCTTCCATTTTGTATCCTGTTTCCTTCCATTTTGTATCCTGGTTCCTTCCATTTTGTATCCTGTTTCCTTCCACTTTGTATCCTGTTTCCTTCCACTTTGTATCCTGTTTCCTTCCACTTTGTATCCTGTTTCCTTCCATTTTGTATCCTGTTTCCTTCCATTTTGTATCCTGTTTCCTTCCATTTTGTATCCTGTGTCCTCCCACTTTGTATCCTGTTTCCTTCCATTTTGTATCCTGTTTCCTTCCATTTTGTATCCTGTTATTTTCTCCCACTTTGTATCCTGTTTCCTCCCACTTTGTATCCTGTTTCCTTCCATTTTGTATCCTGTTTCCTTCCACTTTGTATCCTGTTTCCTCCCGCTTTGTATACTGTTTCCTTCCATTTTGTATCCTGTTTCCTTCCATTTTGTATCCTGTTTCCTTCCATTTTGTATCCTGTTTCCTCCCACTTTGTATCCTGTTTCCTTCTATTTTGTATCCTGTTTCCTTCCATTTTGTATCCTGTTTCCTTCCATTTTGTATCCTGTTTCCTCCCACTTTGTATCCTGTTTCCTCCCACTTTGTATCCTGTTTCCTTCCATTTTGTATCCTGTTTCCTTCCATTTTGTATCCTGTTTCCTCCCACTTTGTATCCTGTTTCCTTCCAGTATAGCTGAGAAAATCACAAACAAACACTGAGAGCTTCAGCCTCAGTTTTTATGAAGTTTTATAGCTGAAAATCTTTGATTACGAGAGGTTCTGTTTTTAGCTGACCTTGATTGTACAGTGCAAGTAAAAGCATATTTCAGTCAAACTTTATGAAGTTGAGTTTACATTATGGCATAATTTGGTGCTATCAGTCAGCCAATCAAAAGCTGAGATCATTTCAGACGTCAGTTTGGTTACAAAATGTATTACATGATGTCATTAGGGCAAGCACATTGTGGCATATAGGTGATATCATAGAAGTTCATCAGACCAGTATTATCTGTCACGTTTTACAGAAATTGGATGATAAATAATTCCTTTGCCTGCTAAGATGAGGTCACCGTCATGGATTTTGAACTGTGATGCTGGTTATAAAGAGTATGTTTCATTACAGATAGTACAGTATTATACCCAGTAGAGAATAATAAATCCCTGATACAGCTACAAGAGTCTTTAGAAACAGTTATCACCAACAGTCTTACTAAACCTGCTGTAAGTGAATCCAGCAATGATCCAAGCGCCAGATCAGCTAGAGTTTCAGGGTAAAAAGTGGAAAACCGCCTCATATTCTCTACAGCTTTGATGATGAATGCATTTGAAAAATACATGTGTTGTTAAGTTATATTTTGAGAATTTAAACCACTGTAATTACTAATAGCTATTCAGACATGCTTGCTTAGCATACAATGTAGACACCGGGCTTCAATGTTGGCTAGAAGCTTTTTGAACATTCCTGGGTAGAGCATTAACACCTGTCCTGTTTTAAAGCTGAAAAGTTCTTTGCAAAACTGGCAAAGGTGTACAAATATGGTAACGTACGTGGCCCTAAAGTCGTCAGGGTCCTAAGGTCGTCATCATTCGTTTAGCTTCATTATTTTCCATCTGTGTCACAGAAATGTGTAGAAGCGGGCGAAATTCAGAAGATAAATATCTTAATCTTGTTATGCAGTTTAAATTTTAAGCTGGTTTTAAACGATTTTCCATATATCGAAGTGACAACAAGGTAACCCATTTTTACTTGAAATTCCAAGTCTGTCGACAGAGCACGCTGGTTTTGATATCAGTGTGGCGAACCAAGATTGTCACGCTAGATTCAAGTTTCAGATGTATGTTTGCATTCGCCCAAACACAATAAACATTAAACCATCAAGATGTTCTTACCTTTGGTGGTCAGAGAGGAAATTAAACGAAACAGACATCAAAGAACAGTGATGACGACTTTAGGTCATACCTGACGACTCTAGGGCACATACTACTAGACAACGAAAAATTCATTTCCCCACTTCTTATATGCTCTTCTTTCACTCCAGTTTGACAAGCATATATTGTGATTATTTCCGTAGAAATAAACAATTTTATGTTGGGTTGTCTTCATAAAATCAAATGAAACCAAAATGATTTAAATCTAAAGACAGAAAATGGTAGCAAGTTGTCTATAAAAAACAGGCACAGTTTCAGTTGTGCCGGATTTGGTGTGAAACAGCAAATTACCCATTAGCAAATGTTCCAGAAATACAGCTTTTATCCGTTTACTGTCACTTATAAACCTCGTATAGAAATACGAAAACACATTTATCTTTGTGCAACTCAAGTATTTTGTTAATGAAAATAGAATATTAAAACAAAATAAAAGAATCTTCGATACCATGAGACCTCAAATAATTCAACTGGTCAGCCACATCCCAAAAATTTTATATTCCATTTCCGGCGACAACAATGCTATCTATCGAATGATTAAGAACTTTTGACAAGAAGGTATCCCAGAACAAGAGATAACGTGTGCAGTCTTATCGGGATCTTTAATGACCATATTTTTGACAGCTTAAAACATATACCTATATACCACCATTGCTACAGGAAAACAATCTGATCAGAATCCAGACCAGACTCTGTGTTTGCACACGCCAATCTGGTTTTTAAACCAACATTATTACAAAATCCTTTCTGTTTGATGATCATTTAATGGCAAAATAAATAAATATTTGTTAATTTGTTTCTTGACATGAACCTTATCTTTAAAAACGTTAAAAAAAGACAATACGACCCCATGACGACACTAGGGCCGCACTGATGACGACTCAAGGTCTCATAGGTCCTAAGGTCGTCAGGCCGACCCTTCCTCTGTTAAGAGTCTGTTTTTCGATGTTTTCTGCATTAAATTGACCAGTTTCTTTATTGAACATCCCTTCTGAATGGCTTGTCCTGCAGGTACCATAACGCAACTATAAATAGCTGTCACCATATGCATGAGGTATTCGTTTAAATGCACTAAGGTGACGACCTTAGGGCCACGTACGTTACAGTCGAACTTCGATAGTTCGAAGTGCCAGGGACTCCCGATTTTATATCGAACTATCCGAATTCTGAAGTTACCATGTCGGCTATTTCCGAAAAAAATGGAAATTTCCAAACTCTACCGTGACCTTGTGATCAGGTCGAATGTGTGAAATACACCTGTATTGTGGTAATTACCTCATCTGTAAGGTGTGAAAGAAGATGCAAACAGATAATTTGACTGTCATCTTCCCTTATGCCTTCAGTAATTGGACTGTTGATGACAAAAAAAAAAAAAAAAAATAACATGTTAAGCTGGAATTTTAATGACCGATAATTGGGACGGTTTGATAAAAAGAAGTGGGCTTTGCTGGCACAAACAAACAATGAACAAATTAAAGTCGCACATAAATTTTTGTTTTCATTCATATTAAATTCAGTTTACATTAATCGTTACCTTTAAGTCACGGCGCTGTATCTTTGATCAGCCCCAGTTCAAAGACAGATAAAAGATTATGGACGTCTTCTACTCAAATTCAATTTTAATTGCATGCTAAAAACATCTTTAATTAAGTCACAAAAGAAGAGCATTTACCTGTATGATATATCATAATACCTCGTTAACACAAGATTAACTGCTACTGAAACATGATTAGCGTCATCACACGTCTTTGGGTTTCTGCATGATCTTTCAGCATGGCTGACGGTAGCTTGTGGCAGTAATTACGACTTTGAATTTTAAGAGGTATTTCTAATGGAAATTGCAGTTCGGGACCAAATTTTTCTTTCAAAAAATCTGGTTTTTCATTCTATCATTATTGGAAGTTACAGAAGCAAATTTATATAGAATGTATAGCAAACAAGCCGGGACCTTTGGAAGTATTTGAAGTTTCCAATGGATTCAAAGAATTGATGTTCGAACTACCGAAGTTTGACTGTATATTGGTTTGATATAAAGTAGTAAAAGGCACAGAGTATATATGCATCTTCTGATAAGAAGTGGGTTAGGAAACTGGAGAAACCATGAACCAGAATCACAACAACTAGCCAAAAACAAAACTGGTTACCAAAATGACAACAAGCACATTATCTCTATGCTACCAAGTCATCTAATTACTGTCACAAGAGTTTCAATTTTGTTGATATTTGCAAATTACTTGCTTGCCATTTCAAGGATCTTGCCAGTATTTGACCAACTAACAGCCATTCAGAAATCCCTGATTACTAGGTACATGTACTTGTTTAAAGATTCAAGAACTCACCAATGATTCCAAAACTGAACAATGAGGAAATAAAAAAGTGAAAATAAAGCAGTCTACTAGAGGCAGTTTTGATACCTGCCATCTCATGACTTTATTACTCTCACCTAGGGTTGTCAGGCAACCATTGTGGAATGAAACCAGATTGCATCTAAAGTGATGTAGTTCTGCAAAACAAGTTCAAGTTTGACAGGAGCAGTGTCTATTGCACTAAGTAGTATTGTAGTAAACAGTTTTGAGATGTGAGAGTGTACAAGTTCCTGAGTTGTTTCAGATTAGCTTTGATAAAGAAGAAAATACTTTTAAAGGCACACTAGAGGTCATTTACCCTTAAATCACAAAAAAATAGACAACAAAATATGTTTCTGCAAAAAATGTTTAGTCCAAGCTGTATCATATTGAGAATTCAAAGACTAGGAACACAATAATTAGGTCCACCAACATGTTGTTTGTGGCGACATTGATCTAACTCTAAGATTTCTTTGTTTCAGATAAAAATAGGTCAGTCTGTAGAACCTGTCTCATCTCTCTACCTCTTCTCCTGTCCAAAATGGTAAGTATGTGTACTGACAAATGTGTTAACGATAAGAGCTGTATGGTATACAGCAGTTTAATAAGATCCACAACATATGTATAGAAATTAATGCAGAAATGAGATCCAAACAAAACCTATTATTTATCTCCTGACATGAAACTCTTAATACTGAATTCTGTTCCATACTTGGGATTAACACTTTTACAGAGCTCTAGATAGGCATACTATTATAAGTTTTAGAACAGATAGGTCTGAGTAAACACTGCATACCCGCATCACAAGCTGTCTGATCAGGGTCTACACAGTTTCCATCCCATCTGCATCTTTTGGATATGCTACTGCATTGCAAAACCAAACTGTTCCATTCTTAGGACATTTACAGTAACTATGTATTTTTGGTATCCCAATTTTAGAATTTTATGATATTTTATGACATGTTACAAAACAGTATGTAGTGACACTTGGCTTTCATCAAAATTTCCTTGTTTGGAGGTTTGATGAGTTATCTGAGAATTAGCTCAGTTGACTCTTAATATGGAAGAGGAGTGAAGACTTAAATCAGAGTGCACGATCAGTTATTGTTCACCTGTAAAATTAGAATTGTACATTGCTAAGTGAAAGCTGCAGCTCCTGACTTTATTGAAGTCAAAGTCTAATGCTAAAGAATAAGGTGACCGTATGTTTTATAGCACTCAAAGCTGCAGAAAAGCTGAAATTTTAGGGATGGGTTCTCTTCTATTGGATAATGACTGATGATAAAACTGGTTGAATCAAGTCATACTAGTGGGATCATAAGAATGTTTTGGGCTAGACTCCATTCAGGAATGGCCGACTCCGCTCTAGTGTGATATGTTTGTTTACCGTGGACGTTAAGCATCAATCAACCAACCAACAGGGGCAGTGAAATAAATAAATGCCATTTAATTTCAAAAACTGTTTCATCCAAGCTGTATCATATTGAGAATATAAACACTAGAGGGCAGACAATGTAGACCCTGATGAGGTAGTTCATTATGAGCTGCCTCAGCTGGATCTACACTGCAATTCAGCTATTTTCATTTTTCAGGCATTTAACCCTTAAAGCGCCAAAAATTAAAATTGTTGAATTGGCAAACAGTATAGATCCAGATGAGGTGGCTCATCATGAGCCACCTTATCTGAATCTAAACTGTTTGCCCTCTAGTGTTCAAATTGTCAATATGATATCGCTTGGACGAAACTTTTTTTGAAATTTCTGCAGACGTATATTTTGTCGTCGGCGCATTAAGGGTTAAATCTTCACATTAGAGATGCACATGCAGGTACAATTTGCATATACCCTATGACAGATTTGCCATGATTTCTTATACAACAAAATTTCTGTTACAGTGATGATGATGGGAAGACATTTATCCCTCGTGTTACACAGTAGGTACTTTTCACACCTGTATATAATTAGGGGATAACTGTTGTCAAAACTCATTCGGTGAGGTAAATTTTCAGTTTTCATGTTTGCAAATTAAGTTTTATGGCAATGGATCAGAATATTCCATCTAGCATTCGCTTGTACTGTAATTGGCCTCTTCTGTATATTACTCATCAGATTTGGCTAACAGATGTATTTTTCACTATATATCACCCAAATGATTGTTCTTTGATAATTTTACAGGTCATATTAAATGGATATACAGTTGTTGAATTATACAAAGACCCTTTATGGCGTTTAAATAGTAAGCACCAAAACTATGATGTTTAATTAATCTAATCAACTACCTAACAGTTAGCCAGTCTTGCAATTTATTTCAAGCAAAACCAAAAAAGCATCCCAGCAAAAAAAAGAAGCAAGAACAAAGCACTGCCTTTTTCTTATTTTTTTTTTTTTTCCATTTGATTTATTTATCCATCTAAATACTACAGAATATTTATACCCCCGGTATACGAAGTATAAAGGGGGTATATAGTTTTTGGTCTTTCCGTTAATATGTTTGTGTGTGTGTGTGTATGTTAACATTTTTTTTGTCACAGATTTCTCAGGAACCACTGAAGCTAGGACTTTGAAATTTGGAACAAATGTTGGGTATGACTAGTTGTTTATACCCCCGGTATACGAAGTATAAAGGGGGTAAAAAGTTTTTGGTCTTTCCGTTAATATGTTTGTGTGTGTGTGTGTATGTTAACATTTTTTTTGTCACAGATTTCTCAGGAACCACTGAAGCTAGGACTTTGAAATTTGGAACAAATGTTGGGTATGACTAGTTGTACCGTGTAAGAGAGAATCAGACTTCTCCTGCTTATCAGTCCCTTTGTTTGTCCATTTTTTCTTTCTCTCCAATTAAATTTTTATCACAGATATCTCAGGAACCGCTACAGCTAGGACTTTGAAATTTGGTACAAACGTTGGGTATGACTAGTTGTACTGTGTAAGAGAGAATCAGCCTTCTCCTGCTTATCAGTCCCTTTGTTTGTCCATTTTTTCTTTCTCTCCAATTAAATTTTTGTCACAGATTTCTCAGGAACCACTACAACTAGGACGATGAAATTTGGTGCAAAAGTTGGGTATGACTAGTAGTATAGGGTAAGAGAGAATCAGCCTTCTCCTGCGTATCTTTCCCTTTGTTTGTCCATTTTTCTTTCTCTCCAATTAAATTTTTGTCACAGATTTCTCAGGAACTACTACAGCTAGGACTTTGAAATATGGTACAAATGTTGTGTATGACTAGTTGTACTGTGTAAGACAGAATCAGCCTTCTTCTGCTTATCATTCCCTTTATTTGTCTATTTTCTCTCTCTCCAATTAAATTTTTTGTCACAGATTTCTCGGGAACTGCTACAGATAGGACTTTGAAATTGGGTAGGTACAAACGTTGGGTATGACTAGTTGTACCGTGTAAGAGAGAATCAGCATTCTCCTGCTTATCATTCCCTTTGTTTGTCCATTTTTTCTTTCTCTCCAATTAAATTTTTGTCACAGATTTCTCAGGACCCACTAAAGCTATGACTTTGATATTTTGTACAAACATTGGGTATAACTAGTTTTATCATGTAAGACAGAATCAGCCTCTTCCTGCTTATCATTCTCTTTGTTTGTCCACATTTTCTTTCTCTCCAATAAAATTTCTGTCAAAGATTTCTTAGGAACCACTTTAGCTAGGATTTTGAAATTTGGTTCAGACGTTGTGTATGACAAGTTGTACTGTGTAAGAGAGAATCAGCCTCCTCCTGCTTTTCATTCCCTTTGTCTTTTTTATACCCCCCGCAAACTGTGTTTGTGGTCTCTTTCTCTCTATTTTTTTGTCACAGATTTCTCTGTTCTCATGAGAGCCACAGTCTTCAAATTTTGTATACATCTTGAGAATGGTCATATATATTGATGGAAAGAAAACCAAGATGCTAAGATTTCTTTTGGCCTTCCTTTTCTTTTTCCCATCTCTCACTCCATTGTAATAAATGGGAAAATTTATGTCAAAAATTTCTCAGCTTGCTATGTTATTAGGTTTGCGTCTAGGTTTAAACTGATTAGTTGACATCATTTGGATGCTGCTGCTGACTTAAGGTCAAGGTCACAGACATAGAAGTTTACGTAAACTTACGTTGAAATTTTGTGTTAAATTTGTATATATTTGATAACATAATTTATTTTAATGGAACCTTTTGGTATTTGTCTATAGGCCTTTCACTGGATTTGTAATAGATTGTTCATCTGTCTGTCTGTTAGTTAACATTTGCTTGTATTAAATGTGTTTTTATTTGGCACTGGCACTGGCCGGGGGTATACGTGAGTCCCTGCTCACATGCTCTAGTTGGAATTTGCAGAGATCAAAAATGCAGAATACTTTCATATACTTTTGAGGTAAACAATTCAGAAATTTACCTTCTCAGAAATTTCCTGCTATACCATATATACATGTGTTTATACTTATATGAGCCATGACACCGACAATGTGGTTGTGCACCAAGCACAGACTCAGATCAGCAGGGGCATCCGCCCAGTTTGACTAGACTTTGTAAAGTGTTCAAATGGTAGCTAAGAGTCTAAGCTACCTCCAGGCAGACAGGGAAGACTCTGATCAAACTGGAGGGATGCCCAGGCTGACCTGAGTGCGCTGGGCGCACAACCATATTGTTGGTTTTCTCATGGCATGGCTCAATTATTATACCCCCGGTATACGAAGTATATAGGGGGTATATAGTTTTTGGTCTTTCCGTTAATATGTTTGTGTGTGTGTATGTAAACATTTTTTCTGTCACAGATTTCTCAGGAACCACTAAAGCTAGGACTTTGAAATTTGGTACAAACGTTGGGTAGGACTAGTTGTACCGTGTAAGAGAGAATCAGCCTTCTCCTGCTTATCAGTCCCTTTGTTTATCCATTTTTTCTTTCTCTCCAATTAATTTTTTGTCACAGATTTCTCAGGAACCGCTATAGCTAGGACTTTGAAATATGGTACAAACGTTGGGTAGGACTAGTTGTACCGTGTAAGAGAGAATCAGCCTTCTCCTGCTTATCAGTCCCTTTGTTTGTCCATTTTTTCTTTCTCTCCAATTAAATTTCTGTCACAGATTTCTCAGGAACCACTAAAGCTAGGACTTTGAAATGTGGTATAAAGGTTGGGTATGACTAGTTGTACTGTGTAAGAGGGAATCAGCCTTCTCCTGCTTATCAGTCCCTCTGTTTGTCCATTTTTTCTTTCTCTCCAATTAAATTTTTGTCACAGATTTCTCAGGAACCTCTACAGCCAGGACTTTCAAATTTGGTATAAACCTTGGGTATGACTAGTTGTACTGTGTAAGAGAGAATCAGCCTTCTCCTGCTTATCAGTCCCTTTGTTTGTCCTTTTTTTCTTTCTCTCCAATTAATTTTTGTCACAGACTTCTCAGGAACCACTAAAGCTAAGACTTTGAAATTTGGTACAAACGTTGGGTATGACTAGTTGTACCATGTAAGAGAGAATCAGCCTCTTCCTACTTATCAGTCCATTTGTTTGTCCATTTTTCTTTCTCTCCAATTAAATTATTGTCACAGATTTCTCAGCAACTACTACAGCTAGGACTTTGAAATTCGGTACAAATGTTGGGTGTGACTAGTTGTACTGTGTAAGAGAGAATCAGCCTCTTCCTCCCATCATTCCCTTTATTTGTCCATTTTTTCTTTCTCTCCAATTAAATTATTGTCACAGATTTCTCAGGAACTGCTTCAGCTAGGATTTTGATATTTTGTACAAACATTGGGTATGACTAGTTGTATCATGTAAGAGAGAATCAGCCTCTTGCTGCTTATCATTCTCTTTGTTTGTCCACTTTTTCTTTCTCTCCAATAAAATTTCTGTCAAAGATTTCTTAGGAACCACTTTAGCTAGGATTTTGAAATTTGGTTCAAACGTTGTGTATGACTAGTTGTACTGTGTAAGAGAGAATCAGCGTCCTCCTGCTTATCATTCCCTTTGTTTGTCCATTTTTTCTTTCTCTCCAATTAACTTTTTGTCACAGATTTCTCTGTTCTCATGAGAGCCACAGTCTTCAAATTTTGTATACATAGAATGGCCATATATATTGTTGGGAAGAAAATCAAGATGCTAAGATTTCATTTGGTCTTCTTTTTCTTTTTTCTTTTTCCCATCTCTCACTCCAATGCAATAAATGGGAAAATTTATGGAAAAAATTTCTTAGATTGCTATGTTATTAGGTTTACATCTAGCTTTAAACTGATTAGTTGACATCATTGGGATGCTGCTGCTGACTTTAGGTCAAGGTCGCAGACATAGAAGTTTATGTATACTTACGTTGAAATTTTGTGTTAAATTTGTATATTTTTTTGATAACATAATTTGCATTTATTTTAATGGAACCTTTTGGTGTTTGTTTTTAGGCCTTTCACTGGATTTGTAATAGATTGTCCATCTGTCTGTCAGTCTGTTAGTTAACATTTGCTTGTATTAAATGTGTTTTTATTTTGCGGTGGCGCTGGCCGGGGGTATACGTGAGCCCCTGCTCACATGCTCTAGTATTTGTCAGCTGGTAGTCACAAAAATGTACAGCCATGAATGCCTATGATCAGCCAGTGCATCCATGCAGGCTGATCAGAGGCTGCTGTTGACTCTGAGAGGCACAGATTATAGCAAAGGCTCAGATCTGACTGCATGGATGCATGGGCTGATAAATTCAATGGCCATACTTTGTAAGGTCCAGTCTGCTGCCCCTAAGCCTGTATAAAGTTGAAATAACAGATACACTGTCAGAAGGGTGAATCAAGTGGATACACCTCTGAGGGAAATAACTCTGACCAGGATGTGTTTGCCTTTCTTCCCACTTGGCAGTCTTGAAGGAAAGAATTTGCTCCCTCGGAGCAAATTCTTTCCTTTAAGAGTAGCCCATAAACACTAGACAAACAAATTCTTCCCTGTACAGTTGCCTTACTTTGAGTTGGTTGGTTCTTTGGGGTTTAATGGCTCTTTGAGACAGTATTTCAGTTTATATCGGGCCGCCTTCCTTTGAGAATTGAAGGAAACATCTCATCTGAGAATGCTGTTTGAATCATTTTCTTTCTATTCTAGATTTACCATTGGTGAGCCCAGCCATTTATACACAGTATTTACCTCAGATGTTCTACCTGCTGAGCGGTTCTTTATTCTTCGACAACCAACTGATTGCCATAAGTAAGAAAACTTGTTTATCACTAAGTCTTGTCAGTTGCCTGATGACCTGAGTAATAAATGGAGAGAAAAAAAATGGAAAAAAGTGTGGAATCATTTAAAGTGAATGGGTATGCCTTCATGTTTTGCTGCTAATTTTACAAAGGGAAACAACTTTTATGACTTCCTGTCTGTTTCCCTCAAGTTTGGAGCCATTCTATATTGGGGGATACTTTTAAAGGAAAGAAGTCACTGCTAGAGAGCAATTTCTTCCCTGTAAGAGTAGCCCCTGATGAAATAGGAGGGAGACACATTCTTTGTAATAAGAAGTACTTCCCCTGGAAGAGCAAATTCTTTCTTGTAAGAGCTGACCCGCTTTGAGAAGAGAGAATGGAAACGGTTGAGTTGCTTCCCCTGAAAGGGTACCCATTTATGTTAAAGGCTGTCTTCAGTCTGAGATCTGAGTCATTGGTGCACTTGCTTGTGACATGGCCATATGAGCTGTGACACGACAAATCCCACAAAGTGGCATGTGCACCCAGCAAAGACTCAGATCAGCCTGGGCATCCTCCAGTCAGATTAGTGCATTCACTGTCCCCATGGAGCTAGGTTAGACCCTTAGCTGCCCCTTAAGGGCACAGTGAAAACATTGGTTAGACTTGGTGGATGCCCAGGCTGATCCGAGTCTATGTGATTTCACTGTTAAGCTGAGCACCTGGCCAAGTGGTTTGAGTGTTCACCTTCTCTGCAGTGGACCATGGTTTGATTTCCAGTGAGCAGCACTTTCTAATCAACTCAGAATAGAATCAGAATTGTTTACTGGTGATGCGTTCAAGGACAGTTATTCACCAGGAATTTCAAGCCAGTAGACCAGGAATTCTGCACCCAGTATGCCCTCAGCTGGAAAAAGTGGTAGGGGAGAGTCGGGTTACTTTGGACAGCAGGTAAATTTGGACACTGACATTGTTTCCTTTATATGTCAGTTGTTTGGAATTAAAACAAAAATAACTGGCCAAACAGTGAAAATCCTGATGAAACGGCTCAGTATGAGCTGTCTCATCTGGATTTTCACTGTTTGCAATTGAATGTCCGAATTTACCGGCCTGTCCGAAGTTACCCGACTCTCCCCTAGTAGGGTAGCAGTCAGTGATTGTAATGATGCGTAAAGTTGGTGGTGATGTCCGCCTTTTCAGATTGGCCAAGCTGTACATGTGCATGCAATATACAAGACATTAAGGTAATGTGCCTGTTATGATTTTGTACCCTAAGACTTTTGCCATGACCGTTAAGTACGTTCCCGGTTCCTGGTTCCCGGTTCCTGGTTCCTGGTTCCCGGTTCCTGGTTCCTGGTTCCCGGTTCCTGGGTTCCTGATTCCGCTTCCTGATTCCAGGTTCCCGGTTCCTGGTTCCCGGTTTCTAATTCCCGGTTCCAAGTTCCCGGTTCCTGGTTCCCGGTTCTTGGTTCCCTGTTCCTGATTCCCGATTCCAGGTTCCCGGTTCCTAATTCCCGGTTCCAAGTTACCGGTTCCTGGTTCCCGGTTCCCGATTTCTCGCTGCCAACTATATAATAATCAGTTTTGTTCAT
Source organism: Ctena decussata (assembly GCA_963989385.1). Classification (NCBI taxonomy): domain Eukaryota; kingdom Metazoa; phylum Mollusca; class Bivalvia; order Lucinida; family Lucinidae; genus Ctena; species Ctena decussata. The sequence goes on along the minus strand of OZ022498.1, from coordinate 54,595,197 downwards.
AAGGAACTGTTTCCTTGTTTCTGTTTTGTAGTTCTTTCAGATCTATGTGTTTTTTTTTTCAAATAAGGAACAAGGAACTAGTTCCCGGTTCCCGGTTCCCGATTCCCGATTCCCAGTTCCCGATTATATCAGGCTTTCGTTTGTTACTTACAAAGTTGAATTCATTGTATTAAAGCATCACATTTACTTGGTAGCAACATCATCTAATGCCTAATATCATGCGTTATTTCCAAAACAGATTATTTATGCAACTTGGTTTAAACCGCTTTTTGTTCAATAAGGAACCGGGAACTGGTTCCTTGTTGCCGATTTGTCGTTTTCAAACAATGATGATGGATATACTAATAAGGAACAAGAACCAGTTCCCGGTTCCCGATTCTCAGTTCCCAATTAGATTTTTAGCTCACCTGAGCCAGAGGCTCCGGGGGAGCTTATAGGATGGTAAGGCTCCGGCGTCCGTCGTCCGTCGTCCGTCCGTCCACAATTTCAAACGACTTCTCCTCTGAAACCGCTAGGCCGATTGTAACCAAATTTCATATGGAGCCTCCTGGGACCTTAGGAACGAAAAGTTGTTCAAACGGTCCTGGTCACATGACCAACATGGCCGCCATGCCCATATATGGTAAAAACCTGAAAAAATCTTCTTCTCCAGAACCAATAGGTCGATGGTCTTGAAACTTGGTATGTAGCATTGGGTACACGAGTACTACCAAGATTGTTCAAATTATGACCTTGGGTTGACCTTGACCTTTTTTACGGTAAGGTCAAATTTGCTTACTCATGCTTTTGTATGGCAAAATGCTGCAACATAAGATATCTTGGAAACTGTTGAGGATTTTGGCCTAGAAATTGGTACATACAGTCATCTTAATGACTACATGAAGATTTATGAGTACAAGAGGTCAAGGTCATTCTTTGACCTTTGACCCAGAACTCTCATATTTTGACAATATCAAACAATCACCTCAACAACCACAAGGCCAATTGTAACCAAATTTCATATAGATCCTCCAGGGGTTGAGGGAATGAAAATTTGTGCATACGGTCCAGGTCACATGACCAACATGGCCACCACGCCCATATATGGTAAAAACCTTTAAAGATCTTCTTCTCCAGAACCAGTAGACCGATGGCCTTGAAACTCGGTATGTAGCATTGGGTACTCAAGTACTATCAAGATTGTTCAAATTATGACCCTGGGTTGACCTTGACCTTTTTTACGGCAAGGTCAAATATGGGAAAATGCTAAAACATGAGATTTCATGGAAAGTTTGGAAGTTTTTGGCCTAAAAATTGGTACATAGAATCATCTTAATGAGTACATGAAGATTTTTGAGTACAAGAGGTCAAGGTCATTCTTTGACCTTTGACCCAGAAATCTCAAATTTTGACAATTTCAAACAATCTGCTCTAAAACCACTGTGCCAATTGAAACCAAATTTCATATAGAGCCTCGAGGGGTTGATGGAATGAAAATATTTTCTAACGGTCCTGGACACATGACCAACATGGCCGCCATGCCCATATATGGTAAATACCTTTAAAAATCTTCTTCTCCAGAACCAATTGACCGATGGCCTTGAGACTTTGTAAGTAGCATTGGGTACTTGAGTACTATCAAGATTGTTCAAATTATGACCTTGTGTTGACCTTGACCTTTTGCAGCAAGGTCAAATATGGGAAAATGGTAGAACATAAGATTTCATGGAAAGTTTTGAAGATTTTGACCCAAAAAATTGGTATATACAGTTGTCTTAATGAGTTCATGAAGAATTATGAGTACAAGACTTAGAGGTCAAGGTCATTTTTTTACCTTTGATCCAGATTGCTCATTTTTTGACATTTTCAACCATTTCCTCAAAAGCCAAAGGGCCAGTTGTGAACACATTTCATATAGAGCCTCCAGGGGTTGATTGAATGAAAATTTGTTCAAACGGTCCAGGTCACATGACCAACTTGGCCGCCATTACCGCTTACAGGATAAATCTTTAATATTTTTCTTCCCCAGAACCAATACACCTATGGCCCTGAAACTTGGTAAATAGCATGGAGTACTAGACTACCACCAAGACTGTTCAAATGGTGACCTTGGGTTTACCTTGACCTTTATTGCGGCATGGTCAAATATGGGAAAATGCTAGAACATAAGATTTCATGGAAAGTTTTGGAGATTTTGGCCTAAAAATGGTATATATGGTTGTCTAATGAGTACATGAAGATTTATGAGTACAAGTGGTCATGGTCATTCTTTGACTTTTGACCCAAAACTCATATTTTGACAATTTCAGACATGATAAGTATAAGCCACCTTGCCAATTGTTCAGGTGAGCGATTCAGGGCCTCATGGCCCTCTTGTTTTCTTAGTTAAAAAAAAAAAGCATTGATTAGAAGTGACTTTTTACATTTACTCGATTGCAACACCATTATACGCCTTACAACACGTTATATGTCAGAACAAATATTATATGCCAAATATTTAATAATTAGTATTGTTCATAAGCAACCGGAAATTGTTTCCTTGTTGCCTTTTTGCAGTTCTCTCATATTGATGATTTCTCTCCAAATAAGGAACAAGGAACTAGATCCCGGTTCCCGGTTCCCGATTCCCAGTTCCCGATTATTTTGTACTTTCATTTCTTACTTACAAAATTGAATTAATTGTAATAAAAGCATCACATTTAGTCTGTGGCAAAATTATTTTATGCCAAATAATATGTAATATGTCAAAAAACAATTATTCATGCAACTTCATTTAAACCGCTTTTTGTTCTATAAGGAACCGGGAACTGGTTCCTTGTTGCCGATTGGCCGTTTTCAAACAATGGTGATGGATATACAAATCAGGAACAGGCAACTAGTTCCCGGTTTCCGATTCTCAGTTCCCGATTAGAATTTGTATTTTCTTTTAGTTACAAAGAAGCATTTATAAGAACAAATGACTTTTCACATATACCCGATTGCAACATCATTTAATGCCTTATACAACATGTTATATGTCAGAATACATATCGCTGCGCCAACTAAATAATAATCAGTATTGTTCATAAGGAACTGTTTCCTTGTTCCTCTTTTGCAGTTCTTTCAGATCGACGTGTTTTTTCCCAAATAAGGAACAAGGAACTAGTTCCCGGTTCCCGGTTTCCTATTCCCGATGTCCAGTTCCCGATTACATTGTGCTTTCGAACTGTTTCCTTGGTCCTCTTTCGCAGTTCTTTCAGATCAATGTGTTGTTGTTGTTTTTCAAATAAGGAACAAGGAACCAGTTCCCGGTTCCCGATTCCCGATTCCCAGTTCCCGATTATATTAGGCTTTCGTTTTTACTTACAAAGTTGAATTCATTGTATTAAAGCATTACATTTACTTGGTAGCAACATCATCTAATGCCTGATATCATGTCATATTTCAAAAATAGATTATTTAGGGAACTTGATTTAAACCGCTTTTTGTTCAATAAGGAACCGGAAATTGTTTCCTTGTCGCCTTTTTGCAGTTCTCTCATATTGATGATTTCTCTCCAAATAAGGAACAAGGAACTAGATCCCGGTTCCCGATTCCTAGTTCCCGATTATTTTGTACTTTCATTTCTTACTTACAAAATTGAATTAATTGTAATAAAAGCATCACATTTAGTCTGTGGCAAAATTATCTTATGCCAGATAATATGTAAAATGTCAAAAAACAATTATTTATGCAACTTCATTTAAACCGCTTTTTGTTCTATAAGGAACCGGGAACTGGTTCCTTGTTGCCGATTCGCTGTTTTCAAACAATGGTGATGGATATACAAATCAGGAACAGGCAACTAGTTCCCGGTTCCCGATTCTCAGTTCCCGATTAGAATTTGTATTTTCTTTTAGTTACAAAGAAGCATTTATAAGAACAAATGACTTTTTCACATATACCCGATTGCAACATCATTTAATGCCTTATACAACATGTTATATGTCAGAATACATATCGCTGCGCCAACTAAATAATAATCAGTATTGTTCATAAGGAACTGTTTCCTTGTTCCTCTTTTGCAGTTCTTTCAGTTCGATGTGATTTTTTTTTCCAAATAAGGAACAAGGAACTAGTTCCCGGTTTCCTATTCCCGATGTCCAGTTCCCGATTACATTGTGCTTTCGAACTGTTTCCTTGGTCCTCTTTTGCAGTTCTTTCAGATCTATGTGTTTTTTTTTTCAAATAAGGAACAAGGAACTAGTTCCCGATTCCCGATTCCAAGTTCCCGATTATATTAGGCTTTCGTTTGTTACTTACAAAGTTGAATTCATTGTATTAAAGCATTACATTTACTTGGTAGCAACACCATCTAATGCCTAATATCATGCGTTATTTCAAAAATAGATTATTTATGCAACTTGGTTTAAACCGCTTTTTGTTCAGTAAGGAACCGGGAACTGGTTCCTTGTTGCCGATTTGTCGTTTTCAAACAATGATGATGGATACGCCTTACAACATGTTATAAGTATCAATATGCCAAATATTAAATAATTAGTACTGTTCATAAGCAACCGGAAATTGTTTCCTTGTTGCCTTTTTGCAGTTCTCTCATATTGATGATTTCTCTCCAAATAAGGAACAAGGAACTAGATCCCGGTTCCCGGTTCCCGATTCCCAGTTCCCGATTATTTTGTACTTTCATTTCTTACTTACAAAATTGAATTAATTGTAATAAAAGCATCACATTTAGTCTGTGGCAAAACTATCTTATGCCAAATAATATGTAATATGTCAAAAAAAATATTCACGCAACTTTATTTAAACCGCTTTTTGTTCTATAAGGAACCGGGAACTGGTTCCTTGTTGCCGATTGGCCGTTTTCAAACAATGGTGATGGATATACAAATCAGGAACAGGCAAGTAGTTCCTGGTTCCCGATTCTCAGTTCCCGATTAGAATTTGTATTTTCTTTTAGTTACAAAGAAGCATTTATAAGAACAAATGACTTTTCACATATACCCGATTGCAACATCATTTAATGCCTTATACAACATGTTATATGTCAGAATACATATCGCTGCGCCAACTAACTAATAATCAGTATTGTTCATAAGGAACTGTTTCCTTGTTCCTCTTTTGCAGTTCTTTCAGATCGACGTGTTTTTTCCCAAATAAGGAACAAGGAACTAGTTCCCGGTTCCCGGTTTCCTATTCCCGATGTCCAGTTCCCGATTACATTGTGCTTTCGAACTGTTTCCTTGGTCCTCTTTCGCAGTTCTTTCAGATCAATGTGTTGTTGTTTTTTTCAAATAAGGAACAAGGAACCAGTTCCCGGTTCCCGATTCCCGATTCCCAGTTCCCGATTATATTAGGCTTTCGTTTTTACTTACAAAGTTGAATTCATTGTATCAAAGCATTACATTTACTTGGTAGCAACATCATCTAATGCCTGATATCATGTCATATTTCAAAAATAGATTATTTAGGGAACTTGGTTTAAACCGCTTTTTGTTCAATAAGGAACCGGAAATTGTTTCCTTGTCGCCTTTTTGCAGTTCTCTCATATTGATGATTTCTCTCCAAATAAGGAACAAGGAACTAGATCCCGGTTCCCGGTTCCCGATTCCTAGTTCCCGATTATTTTGTACTTTCATTTCTTACTTACAAAATTGAATTAATTGTAATAAAAGCATCACATTTAGTCTGTGGCAAAATTATCTTATGCCAGATAATATGTAAAATGTCAAAAAACAATTATTTATGCAACTTCATTTAAACCGCTTTTTGTTCTATAAGGAACCGGGAACTGGTTCCTTGTTGCCGATTGGCCGTTTTCAAACAATGGTGATGGATATACAAATCAGGAACAGGCAACTAGTTCCCTGTTCCCGATTCTCAGTTCCCGATTAGAATTTGTATTTTCTTTTAGTTACAAAGAAGCATTTATAAGAACAAATGACTTTTTCACATATACCCGATTGCAACATCATTTAATGCCTTATACAACATGTTATATGTCAGAATACATATCGCTGCGCCAACTAAATAATAATCAGTATTGTTCATAAGGAACTGTTTCCTTGTTCCTCTTTTGCAGTTCTTTCAGTTCGATGTGATTTTTTTTCCAAATAAGGAACAAGGAACTAGTTCCCGGTTCCCGGTTTCCTATTCCCGATGTCCAGTTCCCGATTACATTGTGCTTTCTAACTGTTTCCTTGGTCCTCTTTTGCAGTTCTTTCTGATCTATGTGGTTTTTTTTTTCAAATAAGGAACAAGGAACTAGTTCCCGGTTCCCGATTCCCGATTCCCAGTTCCTGATTATATTAGGCTTTCGTTTGTTACTTACAAAGTTGAATTCATTGTATTAAAGCATTACATTTACTTGGTAGCAACACCATCTAATGCCTAATATCATGCGTTATTTCAAAAATAGATTATTTATGCAACTTGGTTTAAACCGCTTTTTGTTCAGTAAGGAACCGGGAACTGGTTCCTTGTTGCCGATTTGTCGTTTTCAAACAATGATGATGGATACGCCTTACAACATGTTATAAGTATCAATATGCCAAATATTAAATAATTAGTACTGTTCATAAGCAACCGGAAATTGTTTCCTTGTTGCCTTTTTGCAGTTCTCTCATATTGATGATTTCTCTCCAAATAAGGAACAAGGAACTAGATCCCGGTTCCCGATTCCCAGTTCCCGATTATTTTGTACTTTCATTTCTTACTTACAAAATTGAATTAATTGTAATAAAAGCATCACATTTAGTCTGTGGCAAAACTATCTTATGCCAAATAATATGTAATATGTCAAAAAAAATATTCACGCAACTTTATTTAAACCGCTTTTTGTTCTATAAGGAACCGGGAACTGGTTCCTGGTTGCCGATTGGCCGTTTTCAAACAATGGTGATGGATATACAAATCAGGAACAGGCAACTAGTTCCCGGTTCCCGATTCTCAGTTCCCGATTAGAATTTGTATTTTCTTTTAGTTACAAAGAAGCATTTATAAGAACAAATGACTTTTTCACATATACCCGATTGCAACATCATTTAATGCCTTATACAACATGTTATATGTCAGAATACATATCGCTGCGCCAACTAACTAATAATCAGTATTGTTCATAAGGAACTGTTTCTTTGTACTTCTTTTGCAGTTCTTTCAGATCGATGTGTTTTTTTTTCCAAATAAGGAACAAGGAACTAGTTCCCGGTTCCCGGTTTCCTATTCCCGATGTTCAGTTCCCGATTACATTGTGCTTTAGAACTGTATCCTTGGTCCTCTTTTGCAGTTCTTTCAGATCAATGTGTTGTTTGTTTGTTTTTCAAATAAGGAACAAGGAACTAGTTCCCGGTTCCCGATTCCAGGTTCCCGATTATATTAGGCTTTCGTTTGTTACTTACAAAGTTGAATTCATTGTATTAAAGCATTACATTTACTTGGTAGCAAAATCATCTAATGCCTAATATCATGCGTTATTTCAAAATTAGATTATTTATGCAACTTGGTTTAAACCGCTTTTTGTTCAATAAGGAACCGGGAACTGGTTCCTTGTTGCCGATTTGTCGTTTTCAAACAATGATGATGGATATACTAATAGGGAACAAGAACTAGTTTCCGGTTCCCGAGTCTCAGTTCCCGATTAGATTTTTTTCTTAGTTAAAAAAAAGCATTGATTAGAAGTGACTTTTCACATTTACTCGATTGCAACACCATTATACGCCTTACAACATGTTATATGTCAGAACAAGTATTAATATGCCAAATATTAAATAATTAGTATTGTTCATAAGCAACCGGAAATTGTTTCCTTGTTGCCTTTTTGCAGTTCTCTCATATTGATGATTTCTCTCCAAATAAGGGTCATGAACTAAGAACTAGATCCCGGTTCCCGATTCCCAGTTCCCGATTATTTTGTACTTTCATTTCTTACTTACAAAATTGAATTAATTGTAATAAAAGCATCACATTTAGTCTGTGGCAAAACTATCTTATGCCAAATAATATGTAATATGTCAAAAAAAAAAATATTCACGCAACTTTATTTAAACCGCTTTTTGTTCCATAAGGAACCGGGAACTGGTTCCTTGTTGCCGATTGGCCGTTTTCAAACAATGGTGATGGATATACAAATTAGGAACAGGCAACTAGTTCCCGGTTCCCGATTCTCAGTTCCCGATTAGAATTTGTATTTTCTTTTAGTTACAAAGAAGCATTTATAAGAACAAATGACTTTTCACATATACCAGATTGCAACATCATTTAATGCCTTATACAACATGTTATATGTCAGAATAAATATCGATGCGCCAACTATATAATAATCAGTATTGTTCATAAGGAACTGTTTCCTTGTTCCTCTTTTGCAGACCGATTGAAGCCAAATTTTATGTGAAGCCTTCATGGGGTATAGAAAGTTTGCTCTAGGGATCTGGCTACATGACAAAGATCGCCGCCACGCCCATTTTGGGTAAAACCCTTTCAATGTTATTCTACATTGGCAGAGGGTCAGCGACCATGTGGCTTAGTATGTAGCATCAGAACCATTATAGTTTGTTAAAATGATAAATGCATTGAACTTGACCTAAGTTATGGCAAGATCAACTTTAATACATTATTTATTTATATGGCAAAAAGGTTAAACAGTGGAGATTTCAGAAACCATTTAAGTCTAAGGTATGATATTTGGTATATGTAAAGAAGGCATAATGATGCTGAAGGTGTTGGGTCATACTTTTCACTTTGTTCAAGGTCACACTGACATTCTCTCGACACTTGGCCGATTCGAAACCATATTTCGTCTGAAGCCTCCCTGTGTCAGGGGAAAATGTTAAGCAGGTTGTGATGGCCATATGACCTTACGATTAAATGTCTTTAAAATCTCCTCTAAAACCAAAATATATCCAATGACCTTAAAACTTTGTTTGTAGCACCAGGGACTCTGGCCCTATAAGGTTTATACAAGTAATGACCTGCATTGACCTTGACCTAATTTTTGTTAGTAGCAACTTTGGTATGTTATGCATCTATATGGGAAAACGCTGAAACAAACTGTTTAATTGTTAGACATATGTTTGGTAATATCGTTTACTAAATAAGCAAAGAAGACATGTTTGGCTAAATGTCAAGGTCATTCTTTGAACTTTTTAAAGGTCACTGAAATTCTGTCGCCCGTCAACATTTTCAATCGTCTCCTCAGAAGCCACTGGACGTATTGACACCATATTTCATGTGAAGCCTCCCTAGGTCGGGGAAAGTTTGTTCAAGTGATATTGGCCATCAGTCCAAGATGGTCGCCATCTTCATGGGAACGAAAAGTTGTTCAAGTTGGTTAGTCTCATGACCAAGATATTACCTGTCAGCCATACCGCATATAGATTTAGATAAGCTGCGCAATATGAGGACGACCTATTCCAAGAAAGGGGTTTAAAACCATCTGACATTAATGATTGCACCTCCTGGTTAAAAGATAAGCAGATGAGTTTTTCAACGTCAGAATAAGGCCAGACAGACTGCTATAAATTTTTTGTTTTTGTTTTTATTTTTGTTTAGAAGGCATCTAAACTTTGTCTTGTGGATTGCTGCCGGCATTAATAAAATGAGACGTTTACTTTACTATTGTTGCATATCTATTTGTTGGACTCATGCAATATGCTGGTGAATATGAAAACCTATATTCATGTCTCATTTTAAACAACCGACTGTTGTATGTTAGATAGGCATTAAACGTTTGTATTGTGTATAAAAAAGTTCACGATGAAAGAACAAGTGTAAAATCTGACACCAACTGCATCTGTTCAGGCTGATGGCGATCCAGATTTTTGTATAAATGCCATACAGATGTGTTTAGTAATTTCCAAAAATATGCACAAACTGTTGAATTACGACGTTTTACGTAAAGCGGCACAGGTCACCAATACCTGATTGTATTTTTGTTTTTTTTATCATTTAAGATGTTATTTTATTTAGCCATTGCGGAGCAGCCGATGATGCTAAGCAGAACTTGCCGCACCCCGGGGGCAGAAGATTTTAAGACCATTCTACTTTGATTTTTATACCGCATCATATTTTATTAGCGGGATATTTAGTTTTCTCGCACCTTGTCCATGTATATGTCCGACTGTCGTATGTATGGGTCCGTCCCTCCGTCCGTCAGGAAGCACTTTGTTTCCACTTTTAAATTTGAGTTTTTATTGGCAGATTTTCTTTGGATTTCGCATGGGTTGTGATCTTTGGAATACCTAGATTGCTATTGATGATGGGCAAGTTTATAATATCTTTGGCAAAGTTATTGCCCAAAGTTGATGACTTAGAACTGATTGTTGGTCGGTAGCTCTTTGACAATTTGAAATATCTTGATCTTAATTCACAGCTGGCAGTACTTTTCTTTGAAGTTGCCAGTACTGATAAATTATGTTAACTATAGTTATCATGTACTGTTATCATGTACAGTTATCATGTGCAGTTTTGAATAGACCAATCATTACAGAGCTGCAATTTAAGATACTCCTGTTTCATTAAACTCTGCTGTTTTGGCCACATAAATATTTGTTAAAGGTATTCCTTTGACTCCCCTCGCTAAAATGAGTCTCAACAACATATGTTATATGAAAATAATCAATTAAATCAAATGACTGCATTAGACTCACCTCAGAGATTATTGAGGGTAACCAACTTTTTGTGCAGAAAATGAACACTGAATTAAGGTTGCAGTAAACTGTTTGGGTAAGCGACTCTGCCATTTTCATTTTTGCTTCCCTTCTGAATGGGGGACAACTCTTGAAAGCAGGAATTTGTTCCTTTAGGAGCAAATTCTTTCCTTTAAGAGTGGACCCTAAGGAGCAAATTCTTTTCTTTAAGAGTAGACCAATGAGAAGAGCTACGTCAACCAGAGAAGCAATTTGTTCCTTTTGCATAAATGGCAGAAAAAACATAGATGTGTACCCATACATCATTAAACATATGTTGTGTTTACTCATCAATTAGGTGAATCCATACAACATATGTTTAGTAGAAAAAAATGAAATTAACCATTGAAATTTGTGGGTAATCCATTTAAAAAGGCACACCAGCGAGGTTATTTCAGTCAGCCAACATATGTTTTAGTTGGAAAAAGCCTCTACGTTACGAATTCTGATGGCCCATACACAGCATACCTGGTAATTGAAAAAAAAATGAGCACTAAAACATAAGTGATAGAAATAGCCTAAACAAAATGAGATAGATAGTGAATACCCTTGACAAACAATTTCTTTGCGATTAAAAAGAATAGCAGAGATTACCCTATCTGTTTAAACTGCAGCCCAATTTTCTTGTCTTTCCTCTTCTGTGTACAATGTTAAAATAGGACAAACCTTCTGAATCAAATTTCCCTCTGAACACTCAAGCCATTTCTGATAGGTCCGCTAACGGATGTCCTTAATGCGTCTGACAGGAAGGCCCATTTTCCAGACAAGGTGAGGCAGGTTGAATTAGATAGAATAAATGAAGAAGATAAAATAAGTCGCGACACAACAAAACCAACAATATGGTTGTGCGCCCAACGCAGACTCAGATCAGCCTGGCATCTGCCCAGTCTGATCAGAGTCTTCGCTGTCCGCATTGAGGTAGATGGGACCCTTAGCTATCCTTTAAGTGCGTAGTGAAGACTCTGATCAGAATGGGTGATTGCTCAGGCTGATCTGAGTCTGCGCCATGCGCCATGCGCACAACCGCATTGTTGGTTTTCTCGTGTCGCGGCTCAAATATACCTTTTATTGGTTTAATTATTCGTTTTTAGGTTAAAAGTTCAATAAAGCTGTGGATTAAAACAGATATATGCATTTCTTTTTGAGATGTATCGGTAGATATCGGTACTGATTGTTAGGTGTACAGGATAATTGGACTCGCCCTAAAGGGCCCGTCCATTATCCTGTACACCTAATGATCAGTACTGATATCTTTAGGGCCCGTCCATTATCCTGTACACCTAACAATCAGTACCAATATTTACTGATGCATTTAAAAAAAAATGGATATATCTATTACATATTTCACAGAAATGGTCAAAGTAACATAATTGAGCCGCGACACGACAAAACCAACAAAGTGGTTGTGCGCAGACTCAGATCAGCCTGGGAATTTGCCCAGTCTGATCAGTCTTCGCTGTCAGCATGAATATAGCTTAGACCCTTAGCTACCATTTGTGCACATAAGGAAGAGTCTAGTCTAACTGGGCGAATGCCCAGGGGTGCACAAACACATTGTTGGTTTTGTGTCGCGGCTCAGTTATTATTAACCGGTTTTTACACGTGTGTAAAGTCATGAAAAGTTTCATATGAAATCATTATTATTATGACATATAAAATAATCAACCTTCGATCAAAACACTCAAAGCTATCAGTGATAGTCAAACCCTTTTTACAGGGAGAATATCTGTCTCGGTCACGAAGCTATACATGTACGAAATCATGAAATAAAAACCTATAAAATATAACAGAAAGTGCATAGGTTTGCAGTGTCGGGGAATGACGCAATCATTTATAGTACTTCTGTTGTTTGTTCAGCTTGCATATTTACCGCATCCAAGAAAGTCTTGAGCTCAAAAGTATTTTTTCTGATTGCAAACAGTGTCTTTGTCTAAGGTTTACAGAATTAATAAACATATTCAAAAGAAGCACATGTTATCAGGAAAGCAAACATTTGGATTTACAATTGTTCGAACTGACCAAACACGTCCCACACACCTTCTGCACTCTCCACAAAACAGTTGCGTCATCGTTTTTTTTTTTTTTTTTTTTTCTTTCTTATATCAGTGTTTAACAGGCTTTGCAGTATAAATTTGAGATATTCTGTGAGACAATTGTCACGTTTTAAACTTGGAAGGTTTAGTAAAAAGCGATTATGTAGTTTCGGATTTGATGTTCCTGCTCTAGGACAGCGTCTATTGAGAAAACCGTGATGTGCTCATGCTGCAAAGGTGTCACGTAAGATGATGCTTCTTTTTTTTTCAATCGCTATGAATACGATATAAAATAACTAAACTACTACATTATTTTATTGCTTTCACTGAGAAAGCGTTAAAAGTATTCAAGATACGGACTGTTGGTTTAAAAGTTGTGCCTAGCTTAAAACTGACCTGTTATGATGCTGGTATAGCCACAAATCTACATTAATATCACTCGTTTGTTTTGTTCATTTTGCTAATTCAGACAACCGTAATCATTTCTACATAATTATGTTTGTGTTAGAATAAGTATCTTTCTTTCGGATATAAATTTTAATTCTGTGCATTTATCAGAGTGGATTGTGTACATTTATAAGAATGCATGGCTTCTTTTGCTAGTCTTTTACGTCATTTTGATGAATGAAACAATCCCGGGAAAATCTTCTTAATTTACGTTATATATTTTTGCTTCTGTACGCATTCATAAGAAACACTACATAGAGAGTGCCTCATCATCAATCCTATAGAACGATAGTCTTGGTTTTAATATGAGGTTCATGGATATTACATTTATTCTCCCGCAATTAACAGATCTCCATGTTGCTTCGACAATGGGAGAGGAAGAAAAATAAAAGTAACTAAAATCTCAGTAAAACTAACTGGGATTTTAAAGTTTAAAGAATATCAGTTCTTAAGATGTATAATTTTTAAGATATGCCTTTTACATGTATGATGCTTGGCTTTGTTAACTTGTTAGTATGTTCTCTTTTTAGAGGACTCATAGTGGTTGTGATTGATTTTGGCTTTGCATGGCTAGTTTCTTTTTCACATTTGTCTAAGATTGTATATGGAGCTTTTTTATATTTAGATGTTGATTTGTGGTAAATATAAAAATCTGAATAAAACCATAAAAAATTAACTTATCTCCCAGAAAATTAGCAGGCTCCTGATATGTGTTCTTCTTTACAGTTAAGAATATTAAAAATAGCCATATTGTGATAAAAATATGCTTTTAAGGACAAATCCAAGGGTGATTTTCTGCGCAAATTTAAAAAAGGTCAAAAACGGTATTAAAATGAATATAGGTCTGAAGGTACTTCGATACATAGAGAAGAGCTTCCCGGCAATTATTTGGTCCAACTCTTTCTCAAATTGTAAGGTCGAACATATGAAAAAAAACCCAGCTAATTCTGAAATATTCGACCATGTACAAGGTAAATACATACTCGGTTCAATCATTGAATACAGGATACGCAGGTTTACCTTTATCAAACACACAGTATTCAAGGCAAGTCGGCAAGTGCAAATGTCCAACCTTGAAAAAGGAGACTACCATGTCTATTCTTGATAATAGTCAAAAAATTTGGGCCCGGGCTACCTCGTTTTTATCTGCTCAAGTACAAAATGCGTGAAAGAGGTGGAAAAAAATAATTGCTAGGACGCTCTTCGTAATATATTTACGTTACTTCAAACCTCCATTAAATTTCAGTAACAAAGCTGATGTCTTAAATTTTGGCACAGAAAATTACCCTTTGATTTTTACTCATATAAACCTTTTTTAACGTCAACAAGCCAGGCATTTTGGGAAATTTTAATTGAAGCATTTGTTAAGTTTTGGGGAATATCTGTTGTATTTTTATCATTTATGCAGATTTTTGTATTCGCCACAGTGATTATGACCACCTTAAGATACATAACTGTCATTTAGCACAATCCAGCAACAATCTCGTTTGATGGATTTGCTTTTCATCTGCTTGTAATAAAACATTTTTTTGTTGTTGATCGTCAAGAACCATTAGCCATGACAATGTCTTTTCATAAAAATGCATGTTTACAAATATATGAAAATATGAATAAATAAACATACATGTTTGACGTACTTCAAAATTATTTTCTTTTTCAGCTAGTTAAAGCGTAGATTTGCAAAATCGAATTAATTTTCTTTAGCACGTGTTAATGAAGTGCTGTCTGAATATATTTTATAGAACAGGCAAGATTCATTTGGTGAACACATATACTCCGGTGCTTATTAACGAACAGCATTCTTGTTTTTGAGTCCCTCATTTGTTGATTATGTACCGTTACCCGTCGATGTAAATAGTTTCCCTTTGGTTTAAACAATATTTATTTGAAGAAGTTTTACATACAAATATAGTTTCCCTTTCACCGTAACTCTCTTCATCGAAGCCTCTATATTTCTAACCATTAACAATATTTTCACTTCACATGCCACTGATTCGTAGATATAAATTTCTCTTCTGCTTTCTAATACGTACATATACAGTTGTATCCGTTGTAAGTAAGAACCGAAAGCACAAAATAATCGGAAACTGGGAATCGGGAACCAGGAACTAGTTCCTTGTTCCTTATCTGCAGGAAGAATTATAAATGTGAGGGAACTGCAAAAGGGCATCATGACATGATATTAGACATAAGATGAGTTGCCACCAAGTAAATGTGATGCTTTAGTTACAATGAATTCAAATTTGTAAGTAAGAAGAGAAAGCACAAAATAATCGGGAACCAAAAATCGGCAATCGGGAACCGGGAACCAGGAACTAGTTCCTTGTTCCTTATTTGTAAAACAATCATGAATGTGAGAGAACTGCAAATAGGTAACAAGGAACCTGTTTCCGCTTCCTTATTGAATAATACTGATGTTTAAATAGTTGGCACAATATTATTTATTCTGACATATAACATATTGAAAGCCATATAATGATGCTGCAATTGGGTAAATGTGATAAGCCATTTTTATCAACGCTTCGTAGTAATTAAAACAAGAGGGCCATGAGGCCCTGAGCCGCTCACCTGAGTAAAAGGTCAAAGGTAAAATGAGGATCATCAACTGAACAAACCTGATAGTTTGAAACTGTCAAATATGTCCACAACATGCATGCAAAGTTTGAAAAAGATCCATTGAAAACTGCAGAAGTTGATTACACAAGCTCTATACCACAAAGTGTGACAATAGGATGGACAGATGGTCAGACGGCAGACAGGGGCAAATCTTAATGCCCCCTGACTATCGTCACGGGGGCATAAAAAAATCTGTCCATAAATGAAGGCACTTGGGCGATGACAAAGTTTTTCTAAAAATAGCCGCTGTGACCTTGAACTTGACCCCAGAAAGCTAAAATGCAAACTTGTCCAAGATATTGCTATACTTATCACTTGTGTGAGGTTAAATCGAAAATGGTCCATAAATGAAAGCACTAGAGCGATGAAAAAGTTTTTCTATTAATAGCCACTGTGACCTTGACACTGATCTTAGGACGCTGAAATGCGAGCTTGTTCTAGATACTGTCATACTAAACATATGTGTGAAGTTTTAATCCAAATCGGTCAATAAATGAAAGAGCTAGAGGGATGACAGAGTTTTTCTAAAAACAGCCACTGTGACCTTGACCTTGACCTTGACCTCAGAATGCTGAAACGCAAACTTGTCCAAGATATTGTAATACCAATCACTTGTGAGAAATTAAATCAAATTTGGTCCTTAAATGAAGATGCTACAGCGTTGACAAAGTTTTTCTAAAAATAGCCCCTGTGACCATCACCTTGACCCCAGAACGCTAAAACGCGTTCTTGTCCAAGATATTATCATACTTATCACTTTTGTGAAGTACAATCGAAATCATTCCATAAATGAAGGCACTAAAATGATGACAGAGGTTTTCTAAAAATAGCCACTATGTCCTTGACATTGATCTTAGGATGCTGAAACGCAAATTTATTCAAGATATTGTCTTACTAAACATTTTTATGAAGTTTTAATCAAAGTCAGCCCATAAATGAAGGCGCTAGAGCGATGACAAAGTTTTCTTAAAATAGCCACTGTGACCTTGACCTTGACCTCAGGATGCTGAAATGCGAACTTGTCCAAGATATTGTAATACCAATCACTTGTGTGAAAATAAATCGAATTTGGTTTATAAATCAAGGCGCTAATGCAATGACAATGTTTTTTTCTGAAAATAGCCACTGTGACCATGACCTTGACCCCAGAACGCTGAAATGCAAACTTGTCTAAGATATTGCCATACTTATCACTTGTGTGAAGTTAAATCGAAATCGGTCCACAAATGAAGGCGCTAGAGTGATAACAAAGTTTTTCTAAAAATAGCCACTGTGACCTTGACCTTGAGTCCATCATGCTGAAATGCAAACTCGTTCGAGGTAATATCATACCCAATATTTGTGTGAACTTATATCAAAATTATATAATAAATGAGGTAGCTAGAGTGATGACAAAAGGTGAACATACGTGCATACATACAAACGTACATACGGGACAGACCCTATATCCCCTCCACAACTTCATTGTGTGAGGGGATAATAATCCAACCTGGCCCACATTCCAAAAGGTCCGAGATGTTTTGGCCATCCTGAATACCTGCAAGTTTCAAGGAGCTGCGATCAAAAATGAAGGAGCTATGGCCCAGACAATATTTTCCCCATTATAAGTCTAAGGGAAAATATTTTATCTTTCAAGGGCAAGTAACTCTAAAATAAATGATCCAACCTAGCCCAAATTCGAACTGGTCCGAGATGTTTTGACTGTCCTGGATACCCGCAAGTTTGAAGAAGTTGCAATCAAAAATGAAGAAGCTAGGACCCGGACAACATTTTCTCCATGGTAAGTCTATGGGAAAATATTTTATCGCTCAAGGGCAAGTAACTCTAAAATGAATTATCCAACCTGGCCCAAATTCGAAATGGTCAGAGATGTTTTGACTGTCCTGGATACCTGCAAGTTTGAAGAAGTTGCGATAAAAAATGAAGAAGCTAGGGCCCGGACAACATTTTCTCCACTGTAAGTCTATGGGAAAATATTTTATCGCTCAAGGGCAAGTAACTCTGAAAAAAATGATCCAACCTGGCCCAAATTCGAACTGCTTTGAGATGTTCTGACTGTCCTGGATACTTGCAAGTTTGAAGAAGTTGCGATCAAAAATGAAGAAGCTAGGGCCCGGACAACATTTTCTCCATTGTAAGCCTATGGCAAAATATTTTATCGCTCAAGGGCAAGTAACTCTGACAAAAATGATCCAACCTGGCCCAAATTCGAACTGGTCCGAGATGTTCTGACTGTCTTGGATACTTGCAAGTTTGAAGAAGTTGCGATCAAAAATGAAGAAGCTAGGGCCCGGACAACATTTTCTCCATTGTAAGCCTATGGCAAAATATTTTATCGCTCAAGGGCAAGTAACTCTGACAAAAATGATCCAACCTGGCCCAAATTCGAACTGGTCCGAGATGTTTTGACTGTCCTGGATAGCTGCAAGTTTGAAGAAGTTGCGATCAAAAGTGAAGAAGCTAGGGCCCGGACAACATTTTCTCCATTGTAAGTGTATGGCAAAATATTTTATCGCTCAAGGGCAAGTAACTCTGAAAATAATGATCCAACCTGGCCCAGATTCGAACTGGTCCGAGATATTTCGACTGTCCTAGATACCTGCATGTTACAAAAAGTTGCGATCGAAAATGAACAAGCTAGAGCCCGGGAAACATTTTCCCCATTATAAGTCTATGGGACCTTTTTGTTGCCATGGTAACCACAGTTTACAACCAATCTGTCCCAAAACTATATGCAATCAATCCCCCACCCCAACCATGCTACACATAAAATTTGATCAAGATTTGTCAGCTAATTTAGCAGATATTAATGTTTAAAAGTGTGGACGGACGCCGGACGACGGACCAAGCCTATACTATAAGCTCACCTTGTGAGCTTTCGGCTCAGGTGAGCTAAAAACACATTCTAATCGGGAACTGAGACTCGGGAACCGGGAACTAGTTCTTGTTCCTTATTGGTATATCCATCATCATTGTTTGAAAACGACAAATCGGCAACAAGGAACCAGTTCCCGGTTCCTTATTGAACAAAAAGCGGTTTAAACCAAGTTGCATAAATAATCTATTTTTGAAATAACGCATGATATTAGGCATTAGATGATGTTGCTACCAAGTAAATGTAATGCTTTAATACAATGAATTCAACTTTGTAAGTAAAAACAAAAGCCTAATATAATCGGGAATCGGGAATCGGGAACCGGGAACTAGTTCCTTGTTCCTTATTTGAAAAAAAACAACAACACATTGATCTGAAAGAACTGCAAAAGGGGACCAAGGAAACAGTTCGAAAGCACAATGTAATCGGGAACTGGACATCGGGAATAGGAAACCTGGAACCGGGAACTTGTTCCTTGTTCTTTATTTGGAAAAAAGACATCGATCTGAAAGAACTGCAAAAGTGGAACAAGCAAACAGTTCCTTATGAACAATACTGATTATTATTTAGTTGGCGCAGCGATATGTATTCTGACATATAACATGTTGTATAAGGCATTAAATGATGTTGCGATCGGGTATATGTGAAATGTCATTTGTTCTTATAAAAGCTTCTTTGTAACTAAAAGAAAATTCAAATTCTAATCGGGAACTGAGAATCGGGAACCGGGAACTAGTTGCCTGTTCCTGATTTGTATATCCATCACCATTGTTTGAAAACGGCCAATCGGCAACAAGGAACCAGTTCCCGGTTCCTTTTAGAACAAAAAGCGGTTTAAATGAAGTTGCATGAATAATTGTTTTTTGACATATTACATATTATTTGGCATAAGATAATTTTGCCACAGACTAAATGTGATGCTTTTATTACAATTAATTCAATTTTGTAAGTAAGAAATGAAAGTACAAAATAATCGGGAACTGGGAATAGGGAACTGGGAACCGGGATCTAGTTCCTTGTTCCTTATTTGGAGAGAAATCATCAATATGAGAGAACTGCAAAAAGGCAACAAGGAAACAATTTCCGGTTGCTTATGAACAATACTAATTATTTAATATTTGGCATATTAATATTTGTTCTGACATATAACATGTTGTAAGGCGTATAATGGTGTTGCAATCGAGTAAATGTGAAAAGTCATTTCTTATCAATGTTTTTTTGTAACTAAGAAAAAAATCTAATCGGGAATTGAGAATCGGGAACCGGGAACTAGTTCTTGTTCCTTATTAGTATATCCATCATCATTGTTTGTAAACGACAAATCGGCAACAAGGAACCAGTTCCCGGTTCCTTATTGAACAAAAAGCCGTTTAAACCAAGTTGCATAAATAATCTGTTTTGGAAATAACACATGATATTAGGCATTAGATGATGTTGCTACCAAGTAAATGTAATGCTTTAATACAATGAATTCAACTTTGTAAGTAACAAACGAAAGCCTGATATAATCGGGAACTGGGAATCAAGAACAAGGAACCAGTTCCCAGTTCCTTATTGAACAAAAAGCGGTTTAAACCAAGTTCCCTAAATAATCTATTTTTGAAATATGACATGATATCAGGCATTAGATGATGTTGCTACCAAGTAAATGTAATGCTTTAATACAATGAATTCAACTTTGTAAATAAAAACGAAAGCCTAATATAATCGGGAACTGGGAATCGGAAATCGGGAACTAGTTCCTTGTTCCTTATTTGAAAAAAACAACAACACATTGATCTGAAAGAACTGTAAAAGCGGACCAAGGAAAAAGTTCGAAAGCACAATGTAATCTGGAACTGGACATCGGGAATAGGAAACCGGGAACCGAGAACTAGTTCCTTGTTCCTTATTTGGAAAAAAAACCACATCGAACTGAAAGAACTGCAAAAGAGGAACAAGGAAACAGTTCCTTATGAACAATACTGATTATTATTTAGTTGGCGCAGCGATATGTATTCTGACATATAACATGTTGTATAAGGCATTAAATGATGTTGCAATCGGGTATATGTGAAAAGTCATTTGTTCTTATAAATGCTTCTTTGTAACTAAAAGAAAATACAAATTCTAATCGGGAACTGAGAATCGGAAACCGGGAACTAGTTGCCTGTTCCTGATTTGTATATCCATCACCATTGTTTGAAAACGGCCAATCGGCAACAAGGAACCAGTTTCCGGTTCCTTATAGAACAAAAAGCGGTTTAAATGAAGTTGCATGAATTATTGTTTTTTGACATATTACATATTATTTGGCATAAAATAATTTTGCCACAGACTAAATGTGATGCTTTATTACAATTAATTCAATTTTGTAAGTAAGAAATGAAAGTACAAAATAATCGGAAACTGGGAATCGGGAACCGGGAACCTGGATCTAGTTCCTTGTTCCTTATTTGGAGAGAAATCATCAATATGAGAGAACTGCAAAAAGGCAACAAGGAAACAATTTCCGGTTGCTTATGAACAATACTAATTATTAAATATTTGGCATATTGATATTTGTTCTGACATATAACATGTTGTAAGGCGTATAATGGTGTTGCAATGGAGTAAATGTGAAAAGTCACTTCTTATCAATGCTTTTTTGTAACTAAGAAAAAAAACTAATTGGGAACTGAGAATCGGGAACCGGGAACTAGTTTTTGTTCCTTATTAGTATATCCATCATCATTGTTTGAAAACGACAAATCGGCAACAAGGAACCAGTTCCCGGTTCCTTATTGAACAAAAAGCGGTTTAAACCAAGTTGCATAAATAATCTATTTTTGAAATAACGCATGATATTAGGCATTAGATGATGTTGCTACCAAGTAAATGTTATGCTTAAATACAATGAATTCAACTTTGTAAGTAAAAACGAAAGCCTAATATAATCGGGAACTGGGAATCGGGAACCGGGAACTGGGAACTAGTTCCTTGTTCCTTATTTGAAAAAAAAACACAAAAAAACATTGATCTGAAAGAACTGCAAAAGGGGACCAAGGAAACAGTTCGAAAGTACAATGTAATCGGGAACTGGACATCGGGAATAGGAAACCGGGAACTAGTTCCTTGTTCCTTATTTGGAAAAAAACACATCGAACTGAAAGAACTGCAAAAGAGGAACAAGGAGACAGTTCCTTATGAACAATACTGATTATTATTTAGTTGGCGCAGCGATATGTATTCTGACATATAACATGTTGTATAAGGCATTAAATGATGTTGCAATCGGGTATATGTGAAAAGTCATTTGATCTTATAAATACTTCTTTGTAACTAAAAGAAAATACAAATTCTAATCGGGAACTGAGAATCGGGAACCGGGAACTAGTTGCCTGTTCCTGATTAGTATATCCATCATCATTGTTTGAAAACGACAAATCGGCAACAAGGAACCAGTTCCCGGTTCCTTATTGAACAAAAAGCGGTTTAAACCAAGTTGCATAAATAATCTATTTTTTAAATAATGCATGATATTAGGCATTAGATGATGTTGCTACCAAGTAAATGTAATGCTTAAATACAATGAATTCAACTTTGTAAGTAACAAACGAAAGCCTAATATAATCGGGAACTGGGAATCGGGAACCGGGAACTAGTTCCTTGTTCCTTATTTGAAAAAAAACAAACAAAAAAACATTGATGTGAAAGAACTGCAAAAGGGGACCAAGGAAACAGTTCGAAAGCACAATGTAATCGGGAACTGGACATCGGGAATAGGAAACCGGGAACTAGTTCCTTGTTCCTTATTTGGAAAAAAACACATCGAACTGAAAGAACTGCAAAAGAGGAACAAGGAAACAGTTCCTTATGAACAATACTGATTATTATTTAGTTGGCGCAGCGATATGTATACTGACATATAACATGTTGTATAAGGCATTAAATGATGTTGCAATCGGGTATATGTGAAAAGTCATTTGATCTTATAAATACTTCTTTGTAACTAAAAGAAAATACAAATTCTAATCGGGAACTGAGAATCGGGAACCGGGAACTAGTTGCCTGTTCCTGATTAGTATATCCATCATCATTGTTTGAAAACGACAAATCGGCAACAAGGAACCAGTTCCCGGTTCCTTATTGAACAAAAAGCGGTTTAAACCAAGTTGCATAAATAATCTATTTTTGAAATAAAGCATGATATTAGGCATTAGATGATGTTGCTACCAAGTAAATGTTATGCTTAAATACAATGAATTCAACTTTGTAAGTAAAAACGAAAGCCTAATATAATCAGGAACTGGGAATCGGGAATCGGGAACCGGGAACCAGGAACTAGTTCCTTGTTCCTTATTTGAAAAAAAAAAAAAAAAAAAAAAAAAAACATTGATCTGAAAGAACTGCAAAAGGGGACCAAGGAAACAGTTCGAAAGCACAATGTAATCGGGAACTGGACATCGGGAATAGGAAACCGGGAACCGAGAACTAGTTCCTTGTTCCTTATTTGGAAAAAAAACACACATCGAACTGAAAGAACTGCAAAAGAGGAACAAGGAAACAGTTCCTTATGAACAATACTGATTATTATTTAGTTGGCCCAGCGATATGTATTCTGACATATAACATGTTGTATAAGGCATTAAATGATGTTGCAATCGGGTATACGTGAAAAGTCATTTGTTCTTATAAATGCTTCTTTGTAACCAAAAGAAAATACAAATTCTAATCGGGAACTGAGAATCGGAAACCGGGAACTAGTTGCCTGTTCCTGATTTGTATATCCATCACCATTGTTTGAAAACGGCCAATCGGCAACAAGAAACCAGTTCCCGGTTCCTTATAGAACAAAAAGCGGTTTAAAAAAATTTGCGTGAATATTTTTTTTTTGACATATTACATATTATTTGGCATAAGATAGTTTTGCCACAGACTAAATGTGATGCTTTTATTACAATTAATTCAATTTTGTAAGTAAGAAATGAAAGTACAAAATAATCGGGAACTGGGAATCGGGAACTGGGAACTGGGATCTAGTTCCTTGTTCCTTATTTGGAGAGAAATCATCAATATGAGAGAACTGCAAAAAAGCAACAAGGAAACAATTTCCGGTTGCTTATGAACAATACTAATTATTTAATATTCGGCATATTAATACTTGTTCTGACATATAACATGTTGTAAGGCGTATAATGGTGTTGCAATCGAGTAAATGTGAAAAGTCACTTCTAATCAATGCTTTTTTTTTAACTAAGAAAAAAATCTAATCGGGAACTGAGAATCGGGAACCAGGAACTGGTTCTTGTTCCTTATTAGTATATCCATCATCATTGTTCGAAAACGACAAATCGGCAACAAGGAACCAGTTCCCGGTTCCTTATTGAACAAAAAGCGGTTTAAACCAAGTTGCATAAATAATCTATTTTGGAAATAACGCATGATATTAGGCATTAGATGATGTTGCTACCAAGTAAATGTAATGCTTTAATACAATGAATTCAACTTTGTAAGTAACAAACGAAAGCCTGATATAATCGGGAACTGGACATCGGGAACCGGGAACTAGTTCCTTGTTCCTTATTTGAAAAAAAACACATACACCTGAAAGAACTCCAAAACAGAAACAAGGAAACAGTTCCTTATGAACAATACTGATTATTATATTGTTGGCGCAGCAAAAAATCGGGAACCGGGAACCAGGAACCGGTAACTTGGAACCGGGAATTAGGAACCGGGAACCGGGAACCTGGAATCGGGAATCAGGAACAGGGAACCAAGAACCAGGAACCGGGAACTTGGAACCGGGAATTAGAAACCGGGCACCAGGAACCGGGAACCTGGAATCAGGAACCCGGGAACCAGGAACCGGGAACCAGGAACTGGGAACCAGGAACCAGGAATCGGGAACCAGGAACCAGGACCGGGAACTGGGAACCAGGAACCGGGAACGTACTTAACGATCATACTTTTGCCTTGTTGTAGGAAATTATTTTATGCAAACGGAGTAAATATTCTGCAGAGAGAGTCAAAGTTGTCTCCCTTAGAAGTATATTGACTTCACTTGCCTAATTTGTTTGGAGATATAAGACAGTGCTGTGTCCAGTCATATGAAACTATGTTATTATTACTTTCAGTTTAACAGGGACCATGGAGATTACCTCGGTGAAGTTTGGTGCAGTAACTCAGTTGGAAGCAGATACTAGTATAGGAAGTATAGGGAGTCATTCAGGAAGGTAAGACTTCTTCAGATAGAAAGAAATACATGTATTGGGAGGTGGGGTGGGGATTCAGTGCTTGTGATATTTATCTGCTGTTTAATCAAAGAAAGATTGACTAGAGCATAACTGGTACATCTGCTGAAAGGACTAAATTTAAAGGTGCCCCATAGCATACTGGCTGTAGGGAAAGTGGGTTGTTAAGAGCCCCATGGTGTCTTCAGTACAGCATATGAAGGCTGGGCCCAGTTCTTAATTTCATTGCCTTGTAGCCTTCTCATTCACTCCTGGATTGACAGAAAGCAAAATCAGAATTACCCGTAATAACCCTAAATATTCGGACAGACAGGTCTGAGCAAACATTATAGACCCAGATTAAACTGCTCCTGAAGGAGTAGTTTGATCTCTTAAGGAGCAGTTTGATCTGGGTCTACAATGTTTGCCATTCATGAAGCTTCATTTGCATGCATTAACGTGTGTAAAATCCACTTTTCTAAAAATTTGTTGAACAATAATTGTCCGACTTTCAGGTGTCTGGAATTTAAGGGTCATTACGGTACACAACTACGTTTACTTTGCTTTGCGTTGCAGATGTGAAAACCACCAAGTTCTAGATGTATCTTTCTATGATGATAAACACCTGTCAGTCCTGCTGGTGGAGGACACGGAAGACAGAACACCAGTCTTGGTTCAGATGCCCTTCAACTTGGTTGCCGATAGCAACTACATTAAGATGTGTGCCACAGTGGGCGTAAATGTTTCTACAGACATGTAAGTCACCCAGAAGCGTTATATGATCTAATTTCTTTGTTCAGCAACAGTGATATTTTGTTTTTAGCTCACCTAAGCATGAATTACCGGCAAGTTCTCAAGGTGAGCTATTGTGATCAATATTTGTCCATCGTCTGTCCATCAGTCCATCCCTCTGTCTGCTGTCAACAATTTCTTCAAATGACATTTCCTAGACCAGTTAGCCAATTTCAAAATAATTTCACGCAAATGTTTCTGTTATAGCCCTGTACCAAGATTGCTAAACTGGTTCCACTCCGCTGAACAAGTTGGCCACCAGAGCTTAAAATAGAAAAACCTTTAAACAACATCTCCTCAAGCCAATTGCTGGATTTTAAAATATTTTTACAGAAATATTTGACTCATTGCTAAAATGGTTCCACTCACTGAAGTATATGGCCGCAAGAGCTAAAAATTCTGTGTCACAGTTTTGATCTAATCTTCTTGAAACTTTGTCAGAATGTTTATCTTTATGAGGCCCCGTGTCCAGCCGGGGGGTATAAATAGTTGGAGGCTTTCCCTTGAGCAGGTGGTGAAACCCCACTATACAAGCAACCGTCCGTTATATAGTTCTTACAGTTTAACTGATCAAGTTTAAATGATCAAATCCTTCGTACAGACAGATCCAACGTGCATATTTAAATCGTATTTAAACATTTAGATAGAAACCAAATCGCGAATTCTATCCTTTCGATCTTTCTTTTTTTCATGATACTAACATGCTTCATTTGTTTGTGTAGATGCTATATGCCCTTACCAGGGTTGAGCGTCTATAAATAACTTAAACATTCATTTTTTATCTTTATGAAATCAAGGCCAAGTTCGAAACTGGGTCATGTCGGGTCAAAAACTAGGTCACTAGGCCAAGTCTTAAGGAAACCTTGTGTACACTCTAGAGGGCACAGTTTTGATCCCATATTCATGAAACTTTATCAGAATCTTTATCTTTTTGGTATCTAGGCCAAATTTGAAAGTGGATCATGTAGGGTCAAAAACTAGGTCACTAGGCCAAGTCTTAAGGAAACCTTGTGTACACTCTAGAGGGCACAGTTTTGATCCCATATTCATGAAACTTTATCAGAATCTTTATCTTTTTTGGTATCTAGGCCAAATTTGAAAGTGGATCATGTAGGGTCAAAAACTTGGTCAGTAGGTCAAATCTTAGAAAAACCTTGAGTACACTGTGGAGGGCACAGTTTTTTTTTCCAATCTTCATGCAACTTTGTCAGACTGTTTATCTCCAACAAATCTAGACCATGTTTGCAACTGGGTCATGTGGGGTCAAAAACTAGGTCACTAGGTCAAATCTTAGAAAAGCCTTACGTTCTATCTAAAGGGCACAGTTTTGATCTGATATTAATGAAACTTTGTCGGAATGTTAAAGGAAAACACTCACTAAATTGCATGTTGGACTCAAATTAAAGATTCTAATAAAACATGAAATTAGCCGAAAATTTCATGAAAATTGGACTTAAAATAAGAAAGATATGACAGTTCAAAGATATTAAAATGTTGAGCAGGGAACCAGCAAATCTGTGAGTTAATGACGTCATAAACTCACAGTCAAAAATGAAAATCCTAAATAACTTTAGTTTGAAACAAACTGTAGATAAATGAAATGCATAAAATCTATATTTTACTTCATAAAGAAACAATTAAAACTAAAAAATACTGTAAAAGTAAGCAATTTATGTTCTTATTTTAGATTTAAATATTTATCACGTCACAGGAACTTCCAAAATGGCGGCCTCCGAGACTGCCATTTTGATTTTTTAAAATCTTCATATCTTTCTTATTTTAAGTCTGATTTTCATGAAATTTTCACCAATCAAGATCTATAATTTGAAGTCTGTTCATATTCAAGTGAATGTTTTCCTTTTATCTCCAAGAAAGGAAGACCAACTTTGAAACTGGTTTATGTGGGGTCTAAAACTAGTTCACTAGGCCAAACCTTAGGAAAATCTTGTGCAGAATCTAGAGGGCACAGTTTTGATCCCATCTTTATTCAACTTTGTCAGAATGTTAATCTCTATAAAGTTCAGGTAAATTTTAAAACTGGGTTATGTTGGATGAAAAACTAGGTCATTAGGTCAGATCTTAGAAAAACTCTTTGTACACCATAGAGGGCACAGTTTTGATCCAATATTCATGAAACTTTGACATAATGTTTATCTGAATGAAATCAAGACCAAGTTTGAAACTGGGTCTTGTTGGGTCAAAAAGTAGGTCACTAGGTCAAATCTGAGAAAACCCTTAGGAACACAATAAAGGCATCATTTTTCATTGAATATTTGTAAAACTCTGTCTGTCGTATGTGTGGACATCTCAGAGGTTAAGTTTGAACATGGGTCATGAAAGTTCAACAACCAGATCACAGGGTCAAATCATTGAAAAACAGTGTTTCACAATAAATGTTGTTTTTTTTTTTCAATGAATGATGGTAAAACTTTGTCAGATTGTTTGTTAGGACAGTGTCTAGGCCAAGTTCAAATATGGGCCACATCAGGTAAAAACTAGGTCACTTCAAAAATCTTCAGAACCAGTGGGCTGATTAGGGCCCCGCTAGACGAAGTCTGCGGAGGCCCTATAGTAATCACCTTGTCCGTCCGTCTGTCTGTCCGTCCGTCATCATTTCGTGTCCGCTCAATAACTCTGAAACCGTCAGAGATATATTCACGAGACTTGGTACAAATGTAAAGCATCATCAGACGATGTGCAGAGAACAAGAACCATAACTCTGTCTACATTTTTTACTGAATTATGCCCCTTTGTAATTTTGTGTACAGATATTGTGTCCGCTTCATAACTCTGAAACTATCAGAGCTATTTTCAGGAGACTTTGTACAAATGTAAAGCATCATCAGACAATGTGCAGAGAACAAGAACCATAACTCTGACTACATTCTTTACTGAATTATGCCCCTTTGTAATTTTGAGTACAGAAATCGTGTCCGCTTCATAACTCTGAAACTATTAGAGATATTTTCACGAGACTTGGTACAAATGTAACACATCATCAGATGATGGGCAGAGATCAAGAACCATAACTCTGCCTACATTTTTTACTGAATTATGCCCCTTTGCAATTTTGAGTACAGAAATCGTGTCCGCTTCATAACTCTGAAACTATTAGAGATATTTTCACGAGACTTGGTACAAATGTTGAGTACAGAAATCGTGTCCGCTTCATAACTCTGAAACTATTAGAGATATTTTCACGAGACTTGGTACAAATGTAACACATCATCAGACGATGGGCAGAGATCAAGAACCATAACTCTGCCTACATTTTTTACTGAATTATGCCCTTTGTAATTTTGAGTACAGAAATCGTGTCCGCTTCATAACTCTGAAATTATTAGAGATATTTTCACGAGACTTGGTACAAATGTAAGGCATCATCAGAGGATGTGCAGAGAACAATAACCATAATTCTGCCTACATTTTTTACTGGATTATGCCGCTGTGTAATTTTGAGTACAGAAATCGTGTCCGCTTTATAACTCTGAAACTGTTAAAGATATTGTAGTGACCCAGTTTTCATCCGAAATGTGTTGTTGATTGTAACTGGCGAACATGTGTATTGGGTCAGCTGTTTATCGATGTTTTAGTTTGCAGCTGATATTGGTGGTATTTGAAGATATGCAATTACGACAGTATGTGAATTCATAAGCAATCTGCTTACCTCTCATTTTATGCCTGTGATATCTTTGGAAGTGCCATTATGAGAGTTATTTCTTGTAAAAACTGACTGTGAAGTGTGTGTTTCTGATCGGTGACCTCCATTTTGTATGTTGTGTATTGGCTGTGTGAGTATTGTATTATGGGATATGTTGTTGTGTGCGGTCAAGTGGAACTGTCAAAACATTCGTCTGTCAAAAGTCCGTCAGCCTGACTTTGAGTGTATTTTCTTAGAAATCTGTGAGCAGAGAAATTTTATTGTTGTAAGGGTCATTTTGTATATTCATTGGGGAATTTTTTATTATAATTTTATCGTCGGTGCCATTCAAGAATATTAAGTTTTCTTTGATTAAAGAGGTTGACCCCTCGTATTTTCTATGAAATTCAATATGGCCGACGTTAAACTTTGGTTGCGGGAACGTCTTCCTACGTTTCAGACGTTGTGGGATCACGTGATCCTGCAGCATCTTTGCTGCGGGTTGGGGAATCCCGCATCTGTATAGTAGTGGGATCGTGGGACGTGGGAATGCGGGATATATAAGTTGGGTTCCTGCAAGTGCAGGAGGACTTCAGTTTAACCTTCGTTGAGTGCAGATCATTTTAGGTTATCTTAATTTCTTTGGCTTCTTTTTTCTAAATTTGCATAAGTTGCATTTAAGTTTTAAACATTTAAGGATGGGTAGATAATTTCTTAAGAATAAGGGGACCATTTTATACATTTTCAAGAAATATTAGCAAGAAATTACTTTATTTTTTTTACATGAAAGCTCTAGTTTGCATAAGGTAGCCTTTTCCTTTATAAAGCACAGGCTTACTGTAAAAAAACTGTCCCAGCTTGTTGGCATGTCATGGCTTAATTAACTGATTAATTGTTTTACAGGTTTTTATACCGAATGACCCATTGACTAGTACATGCGAGCGATCACTGTCCGCGTGGTATGAGAGAGATTTGTATGTCAGTGTAAATGCAAACCTACAATGTAAACATGTCCACGAGGTCTTTGTCTGTACGTCTGCGCCTGGATACTTGTTGAAACCCGTATGTCTTAGTCGGAATGCTTGTTGAACATTAGAAATAAGAAAACACATGTAGTTTTTTTTTAAACAGTTTATTTTTCAAATATAATTAATTCAGCGTGATTTCGTTTCTAGTCTTTATTTCATTTCCATTGTTACTTTAAAGTCTGCACGTTTACAAGTCGCAGAGCCTCCTTAGTTTCCTTCCCTGAAGTCCACATTTTTTTTTTTTTGCAAAGCCTGGTCATTCAACACTAGTGCTTTGATAACAGCTGGCCGAACTCTCACTGTTTGCCAGTGACTGTTTGCATTTTGCTACTATATACCTGGTCAGATCCTAACCAGCCTGAGAGAGTTTAAGGCTGCAGACTCGGCTTGTAACAATATTTTCACGAGACTTGGTACAAATGTCAAGCATCATTAGGCAATGCACAGAGAACAAGAACCATGACTCTGCCTACATTATTTACTGAATTATGCCCCTTTGTAATTTTGAGTACAGAAATCGTATCCTCTTAATAACTCTGAAATTATTAGAAATATTTTCACGAGACTTGGTAAAAATGTAAAGCATCATCAGTTGATATGCAGAGAACAGGAACCATAACTCTATCTACATTATTTACTGAATTATGCCCCTTTCAAATTTTGAAGGCAGAAATTGTGTCCGCTCCATAACTCTGAAACCGTTAAAGATATTTTCATGAGACTTGGTACAAATGTAAAGCATCATCAGACGATGTGCAGAGAATAAGAACCATAACTCTTCCTATATTATTTACTGAATTTTGCCCCTTTGTAATTCTGAGTACAGAAATGGTGTCCGCTCCATAACTTTAAAACCTTAAGAGATCTTTTTTGCGAGACTTGGTACAAATGTAAAGCATTATCAGAGGATGTGCAGATAACAAGAACCATAACTCTGCCAACATTTGTTACTGAATTAAGCCATTTGTACTTTTGAGTACAGAAATCATGTCTGCTCTTTAACTCTGAAACCGTGAGATATTTTCAGATGACTGGGTACAGAACTTGTACATAATATAAAGCATCAACACTGAGCAGAGAATAAGAACTAACTTCCTCTACATTTTTTTTATGGAATTATTACCCTTTGTAGTTTACAGTCTGGAAAATATGTTCACTCTCTAATTTTAAAATTGTTGAAGATATTTAAAGGCGGGGCCCGATTAGTTACCATGTTTCTAGTTGCTGATTGCAGTGAAACTTGGTATGTAGCACTGGGGACTTGGGCCCATCATAGATATTTTTTGTTATGACCCTGGGTTAACCTTGACTTGTTTTACCTTAAGGTTAGTAAGATAACTCGAATATTCTTGGTTCATGATACAAAGGTGGGCGATCCAGGGCCATCATGGCCCTCTTGTTTGATATGTGTTTTATGGCCCTTTCAGGATAATTTCAGGTTATATCGAGCCTATCATTAAGCAGAGGTGGGCAAAAAACCAGAGCTCCTGGGGAAAAATCTCATCTGCCGCAAGCAGTGCACCTTTTGTACCAGAACCCAGAGCCCTTTTATCCACTAGGGAGGGCTGCTCGTTCTGCTACTAGGCCATTGATACGTGGATTGTCAAATGATAGTTCATGGATAGTTTCTGTTAAGGTGTGTGGGCGGATTGGAAAATACTTTCATAATAGTAGCCTTAAGAGATCTGGGGAATGAATGTTTGTTCAAATGGTCCAGCTCTTAAACCTGAAATGACCACCAGGGGTGATAAATCTCTTTCAGCTGAAAATGCTTCTTCTCTAGAACTGATGGAGCAGATATTATGCAGGAAACATATGGAATACTTCCCACCTTCCATTTAAAGTTTGTTCAATTCACAACCATAGGACTACATATGTCTTATGTCCCCCCCCACCCCGCCCTGCCTGCACCCCCACCCCACCCCTCTCCAAAAACAGGGGCAGCAAAAATTTTGCAAAAATTGCAAAAGTGGCTTTATAATTTGCAACCTTGTTCATGTGCTACATTTAAGCTATATTTCTCAGTGGATCTTGTTATGACTTACAAGCATTGCTAATGGTCACAATATCTCAGACAGTTTTGAATTTGAGCAAGATCTGACATTTCAGTGTAGAGTAAAGACCCCTTGAAGTATGCTTTGACTTACAATGGGAAGAAGCTTGTCCCAAAGTTGAAACTACAGTTTTCAAGACATATACATGTTTAAGTATTACATTAATGAGGCATCAGACAAGTACAAATTTTAGCACTATCAGATTTATTTACTAAGGAGTTATGAGCCTTTCCTTATATTGCAAAAGTTGTGTTTTCAGCAGATCTTCTCGAAACTTACACACACTACTGATATGCATTAGACTTTAGACACGTTTGAATTTGTGCAAGATCGGACCATTCACTACAGAGATAGAGGCCCTTTGAAGTTTCCATTTACTTACAGCGGGAAGAAACTTGTCCTCATGCTGAAAACTACAGTTTTCAAGACATCTTATTGAAACTTTGAACCAGTAATAATGTTATAACCAATTCAGGTGATCAGATTATTTACTACAGAGTTATGGCCCTTTGCTTATATTACGAAAAGGTTGTAATAACATTACAACTAAAGAGATATTGAACAAATACAAAGTTTAGCTCTCTGGAAGTGTATACTACAGAGTGATATCCCTTCTCTTACATTGCAAAAAGCTAGAAGCTGCATTTTCAGCAGAGTTTCTTGAAACTTATACACAATATTGATATGCATTAGATTTCAGATAGATTTGAATTTGAGCAAGATCAGACTATTTTATACACAGTTGTGATCTCTTGTAGTTTCCATTGACTTACAATGGGAAGAAGCTTTACCTGAGGCTGGAAGCTACAGTTTTCAAGACATCTTATTATAACTTTGTAATTATATTGCAGAATTATGTCCATTGTTGAGTCTAAAGGATATTAGTTGGGGCAACATCTGCATATATCATCAGATCTGCTCATTGAAACTTGGTTGCATGTTTTGCATTGATACGTATATATGCATACCATTAGAGGTTGTGTATTTTGGAAGATGTTTTGCTATGATATGTAGACATGCCTGTCGTTAGAGGTTGTGAATTTTGGGAGAGTTTTGTCCCTCAAACATGATCAGCAGACCTCCTCTTTCACATTCCATTCCATTCTTTTGAAATCACTATGATGTCTGGCTATGATGTGTTGCTGTGCATATTTTAGCAAAAAGTGTGGAATTGTCTTTGGGCTATGTAAACATTTCTATATGTCTTTTGTCCGATTTCTTAATTCATTTATTGAGAAATCAAGTGTAAAAGTGTGGCAACAATAGGCAACATTATGCCATTATAGCCACATGTGTCTGGTTTATGCACCAGAAATACACATTTATATCAACTGACGCATCTGAAGCAGAATTTCAGCCATACAGTTACTCTAAAAATTGGGACACTCAAAATAATTACCATAATTGTCCTAAAATTGAACAGTCTAATTTTACAATGCTGTAATGTATCCAAACAGTGCAGATGGAATGGCAAACAAGGAAGACACTGATCAGACTGCTCCAAAAGGAGCAGTGTGATCTGGTTCTGCACTGGTTGCTTTGACCTAACTGTCCCAATATTTAAAATTATTATGGTAGTCTCATGTTAATGATAGCTGCATGTTGTTCCTATTTCAGTCATAAGTATCATAAGTATCTAAAGAGAATGTTCAAAAGGTATATATATCATTAAATATGTGTATATGTTTCTGTTTACAAAGCCCGATCCTAGACGTTGGCCCATTATTAGAGCAGTCCCAGTTCAGAAGACTAGACAATATGAAAGCCCACTGTTTTGCTGTCAGTGGCTCAAGACATACAGCAACTGTGGTGAGTTATAGATATAAATAATGCACTGGTCATTTGTAACCTACCCCGCCACACACACACACATACCTACGGGGTAGGGTGGGGGATAGAGGGGCTAAGGTGCAGGGCAATAACTATTCATTGTACCAATAGTGCCGGGGAAGTGCTGGGGTTCTAACATTTGGATCTTCACCCCAGTGGAATTTTCTGTTATACAGAGCAGGGCTAACAGCAGGACTATAACCATCAGCTTGTCCCCAGAGGTTGAGGTTGGCTTATACCAGGGCACTAAAAATGAATGTCATTAGCCCCACTATTCCCCGTAGGTGCGGGGGTAGGGGGGGGGACCATGTGACTTCCAGATATGGAGGTCATATGATTTAAACAGGAACCACTGAACACACTTAAAAGAAAAAAAAGAAATACAAGATATAGCTCTTAAGTGTGTGCTTTGTAGGAAAAAACTGTTTGGATGCCTGGGCTCGGGTGTTATAGCTGAACATTTTTTTCTCCAAAACATTAGGATCGGCCAGATCACATGTAAAGCTGATATTGGAAAAACTTATTTAATTCTTTTAGATATATCTAGGGTTTAAAAATTCAGCATCCAGCGATGTTGATGAAAAATTCCTGTTATTAAAAAGTAGATTCCCTCCCGCATAGGTCAACCTCATCTGGTGGGGTGTAATTTATGTCTAGAGTTCCTGACAGGCTCACAAAGTGACCTACCCCTCTAAAACTTAGCAGTGTAAGGTGAAATCTTCCATACGAGTTCAGAGAAAATGCTGCAGTTTATGGTAAAGAAGAATGAAAAAGAACACATAATTAAGTTGCATCTGTTTGCAAAATATTTACTTTCCATTACTTATATCAGTATTAAATTAGAGGTGATTCAGTAAAAGTTTTGCTTACACTTACTTATACTGGTAATGCTAGATGATCCAATAACATCCAGTATTTTCCAAGGGCATAAATGCCTTTACCCAAATACGCAGGTGCTTATTGAAATTTTGTCAAACTGACAAAATTTCAAAATGCACCTGCATATTTTAGTATTCTTAAATTCTATAAATTGGACAATATTTCAATTGAAACTGCAAGCAGACATGACTGCATGAAACTTCTTAGGGGCTAAACTCTTTTTCTTGCCCTCAAGGGGTCTAAAACATAATTGTGCATAACATATAATTACCCTACTTATGCCCCTGCTTTCTCCAGTTATTCTCGTCACGAAGACGTGTTCGTATTTTCCTGATGGATGCGGAGGAAGAAGATGAAGATGAGGATGAGTTAGCAGACGTCAGTAACCAGAGTGAGGCTGAGGTCAACCAATCAGCTGCCAGTATGACTCTTGATGGTGGCACAGAGAAGATGGAGGAAGGAAATGAAGATAAGGAAAATACAAGTGTACTAGACAGTGCTGATAGTTTACCTACTTGATACACTATAGATGAGCCACAACTCAAGAGTTGAAGAAACTGTCCTGAGCATCTGTGTAGGATAGGGAAATCTCACACAAGGGCCAGTTGAAGTTTCTGAATTAAGCCAAATTTACCTGCAAGTTGGGTTATATAGTTTACTACCTAATTTGTAAAAATATCATGAAGTTTCAATAGGCTGTGGCTTGTCAAAACATTATGCTGGATTGATACATTCTGGGCCTGGTTGTTTAAAATTAATGACACTGTCAGTTACTTTTCAAACAATGTGTATTCAAAAACACTGCCATTTTTGGCCAAAAAATAAAAAAATGTCAGGAGCTTCTTCGCTGCAAAAGTTCATCACATTTTTTATTAGCTCACCTGAGCACGAAGTGCTCAGGGTGAGCTTTTGGGAGACCGTGATGTCCGTCGTCCGTCAACTTTTGCTTGTGTACACTCTAGTGGGCACAGTTTTGATCCAATCTTTCTGAAACTTTGTCAGAATGTTTATCTTCATAAAATCTAGACCAAGTTCGAAACTGGGTCATGTCGGGTCAAAAACTAGGTCACTAGGTCAAATCTTAGAAAAACCTTGTGTACGCTCTAGAAGGCACAGTTTTGATCCAAAGTTCATGAAACTTTGTCAGAATGTTTATCTTCATAAAATCTAGACCAAGTTCGAAACTGGGTCATGTCGCATCAAAAACTAGGTCACTAGGTCAAATCTTAGAAAAACCTTGTGTACGCTCTAGAAGGCACAGTTTTGATCCAAAGTTCATGAAACTTTATTAGAATGTTTATCCACATAATATCTAGGATAAGTTCGAAACTGGGTCATGTCGGGTCAAAAACTAGGTCATTAGGTCAAATCATAGAAAAACCTTGTGTACGCTCTAGAGCACACAGTTTTGATCCAATTTTTATGAAACTTTGTCAGAATCAGGGCTACAGAAATCCGATTTTTGGTCGATCCGGACCGATTTTGAGTTCGAAAAACCGATTCAGTTGGCATAAGGCACATTTTTTTCGGTCCGAAAAAACACGATTTGCGATGTATGATGACATAATTACCTGGATTTTAGCCATGTGTTATATTATTAATCCAATAATCACGCACTGCTGTCAAAAGTTATCACAGATTGTCTTGCCAAGGTGTGAACACTGACTCAATTTTAGAAATCTTCAATAATTAGCAAGTGTCACAATTTTGGCCGGCGGGGAAGGTTTTGCACAACTCGTAATACACACATACACACTTGCCGATGCATGGAAAAAGACTGTGCAACGTAAGGTTACTGACTCATGTATACTTTCAAAGATAGCATAAGGAAAGAATTTTGACTAGCAAAAAGAAAATTTAAACCGGACTTGATTATGTGCAGTCTGGTCAGGTTTTTTTTAGCCGATGTCATTTCTCGCGCAGAAAAAATATTTTTTTCTTCGTCCGAAGGCACCTTTTTGCAAGTATATTCATATTTTAAGGGAATTAACTCGAATACAGTAAAATACAT